>JAODUG010048940.1:0-15878 GCA_027564795.1 Aphredoderus sayanus
CAGCATAGCTGTGGTGGTTAATGTTATTGTTCTGTATAATTTGGGCCAGGGGTAGCATGTAGAGACTGAACAGAAGTGGCCCCAGAACTGATCCCTGTGGAACTCCACATGTCATAGCCACCCTATTAGATTCATGATTACCAATGCTAACAAAGTAATTGCGGCCATCTAGATAGGATCTGAAGATAGGACTGTCCCAGAGAGGCCTACCCAATTTTCCAGCCTATCTATGAGTATTCTATGATCAACAGTGTCAAAAGCTGCACTGAGATCTAATAGAACCAGAAGTGTTATTTTATCAGAATCAGTATTCAGCCGTATATAATTTCAAACTTTTATCAGGGCCGTTTCAGTACTGTGGTAAGGTCGGAAACCTGACTGAAATTTGTCTAAGAGACCACTATTAGTCACAAAATTGCTGAGTTGATTGTAAACAACCTTTTCAATAGTCTTGGCTATAAAAAGATAGATTTGATACACGTTTATAGTTATTCATTATAGATTCATCATCTAGTGTTCTCTTTTTTAATAGGGGCTTAATGACAGCTGTTTATAGAGACGCAGGGAAGATGCCTGATTGCAGATATCTATTAATTATCTTCTGTAGGTCCATTAATATGGAGTTAAGAATTGTTTTAACTGCATTTTAATTGTAAATGCTTTTGTCATTTTGAAACTTTTTTATTTCTCTCTCACATTGCTGAATATAGGCTATAGTTAAAGGTAGACAGCAATCAGTCTATTGGCTGTGGTATAAGAAAATAGAGAGATATATTTTTAGTGGATTTAGGGGAGGGGCCTCGAGCTCCGACTTTGCGGGGAGGCCTCTGCAAAGTCCCAGCCGCCACTGCATAGAGGGCATGTTAGTCGGGTTCAGGTGTTCCTCAAAGTCTTCCACCGCGATATTACCGCCTCAGTTGAGGTCAACAGCGTTCCATCCTAACTGTACACAGCTTGGATGGTTCCCCGTTTCCCCTTCCTAAGGTGGCGGATGGTTTTCCAGAAGCACCTTGGTGCCGACCGAAAGTCCTTCTCTATGTCTTCTCAGAACTTCTCCCACACCCGCTGCTTTGCCTCTTTCACGGCCGAGGCTGCAGCCCTTCAGGCCCGTCGGTGCCTTGCAACTGCCTCCAGAGTCCTCCAGGATAACATATCCTAGAAGAATTTTAAATAAAGTTAGATTTACTCAATGGATGTATTTTTATATATTTTTAGGATTAATTAAGTTCTGCCTACTTTTGTCTCGGATCTCGTACCTGCGTACAACAAATTGCATAGTTTGTATGAAAAATGTGTGCATGTTGGTACAGTAGGTCTGCTAGCACCACCATGTGGAATTCACACACGTAGCTAATGCTGTGTTGCCATGATGATTCAATGCAGCTGTTGACCCACACAGTTAAAACACAATGCATACTGAGAGCTTTTGTCATGACCCAGCTGCTGTTGTGTTCCCTGTATTTGTGATCCCTGTGCTGCCTCCAAGGAGATGTATTAGCAGCAGGGCTCAGGTGCCTACCATACCATCATCCAAATGGTCACTGTGAATTGGTACCCAGGACCTCTTCCTCAAAGAGGTCAGAGGTCATGACTGGTTGGGTCTCTGCTCTGGGGTTACAGAGACAGCACAACAGACAGCATTTCTGGTAGACAGCAGTACATATTCAGAATAACAGATCTAGAACATCTTTTCTTGCTTTTAACAGGCAAAGGTTATACAGGCTGATCTGCTATACTGTAGTAACAATCGTGGTGTATTTTTAATAAGGCATCAATCCAGACACCCTGGCGGGTCCTCGGTGCCAGTGGAGATATGACTCGTGTGTTAGTCCCTGCTTCAAAACCTGCAGCAACCCCTCAGGTGACGCCTGTGTCAGCATCCCCAAGTGAGTCTCCTAGACACACACACTGAAAGATTGTTGTTGTTAATGTAATTCATGTTATGCTGTTGTGTTATTATGTCTACCCTATGTAGATTAGACTTTCTTTAAACCAGTCTGTTTATCAAGAACCTTTTACAACTGAGTTTACAGTAGTTTTGTTCTCTCTGCAGGGTGGAGGGTTGCCTTCCTATCTGTCCCCATCACATGGTTTTAGATGAGGTCACAGACAGGTGTGTCCACAAAGAGGACTGTAAGTGTCCATACCCTGTCTATAATATACACATTAATACCATCATGACCATTCTGGATGAATAGACCTATTTATTGTCACAGTAATACAAACTAATACACAGTATTCTCGGTACAGTACTAGAGTAGAGTACTATGACACCTGAATATCTGAGAAAAACTTGATCAGTAGCTAAAAATAAATGTCTAAGGAGTCTAGGATTCTAATGTCTCAACATGTCAGTACATGCTGACAGACAGGCGGGCTACCTTAGCGTGTGTCTGGCTTCATGAGGCTTCATGAGGTTTGTGCATGCATCAGGTCATAACTGGGCAATATCAGATTTCTTCCATGTTGAAATGTCACTGTGAACATCAAAGCTAGCATATTAATCCTGCATTGTCAGGCTGGACCTCTCCGGGGAGGTTTTGGCCTTTAAAATATTCCTCTCTCTTTCAAACAGAGACATATACAGTCTTTTGAGTCTATATGCCTGTTTCTGTCTCTGTTCAACTCTGCCTTCCTAATAGTACATTATTGTTTGGACCCAGGCATTAGGCCTCTAGTTGTTGAGCAGCCTTCACTGCCAGTCAGCACAGAGATGACACCTGGAGCTGTCACTTCTTCAAGTACCAGCGCCATGACAACCAGCATTGGGCCCTCTACCTCTGTTGTCACCTCAACTACAGTTCCACCCCTGCCTCCACAAGCAGTCACTGCCACTCCTGAGCCTCCCATCCCCACTCTGCCTCCAACAATGTCACCCTCTGCTATTGGACCAGATCTGGAACAGACACTGTCCACTGTCAAACTAACGGCAGCTTCACCCAGCACTATTTCTGTTCCAACAGAGCAGACCAGCAAAATCCCAAGCTTCACCTTAAGCCCTATAGGTCCCAGTACTGCCGGGACGACCTACCTCCCCCTCTCATTAACTGCCATGTTAATTGTGTCCAGCTATTCCCCTAAATACCTGCTATCTTCTACTTTCAAGCCATATACCACAGTGCTTACTGCAAGCTCCACGGAGGGCCCAACCAGCACCAGCAGCCGTCCGCCTGCACCAGAACATCTAACCACAAAGACCACAGAGGCTGTGACACACCCAGCAGGTATTACCCCAGCCAAAACAACTCCCACCACCCCACCACCAACCGCTGCCTCAGAGACTCATGTGGTTACAGACAAGACAACGTTACTCAGAACCACGTCTGCTGTACACACAGATACCAGCAGAACCACGGTAAAGGTAGAGTCAGCTCCATCAGCAGCCACTAAAATCATTCTGCCTGGTTTACCTAGTACAGATGCTCCGACATCTTATGGGCTCCCTTCTACACCTCCGTACACCCTGAAAACCACACTGGCGACAACACCACCAGTCTCCATGGTTACCTCAGAGAAGATTGTGCACACCACCTTTTCCACACATCTTCCTGGGGAACCTACGTCCACTCCTTTCCGCACTGAACGAACGACAACCACTCCACTCGCTTCAGCTACTTCAGAAAGATCAATACCAACAAAGAAAATAACTGAATTATCATCGACTGCATCTGAAATTCACATCACCACATCAACAAAAGCGCCACCTCATCTTCCAACCTCCACTTCCTACACCGAAAGAACCTCCTGGTCAGTCGTTGTTCCAACAATAGACAAAACATCTTGGACAACAACCACAACCCATCTGGAGGTCCCAGGTGCATTTACTATCTCCACAGAACCCCCGGACATGAAGCCGACTGTGTCTCCAGTGTCTCTAATGGAAACCACCATATTGCCAGTTCCACCAGTGCCAGAAGCAGAACACTCCACCCTCAGGCCTTATACCCAAAGTACCTCCGATCTGCCCCACTGGGAGACCTCATCCACACTAATCTACAGCACCCAGAAGAAGACCTCAACTGAGGTCACTTCGAAAACGGTCACCCCAACCACAATTTCATCCAGTACAAAAATGTCTCACTTTCCCATAACATCCCAGCCAGTTGTTACCATGACATTGTCAGATGCCACAACCACCACGGCCAAAACGACAGTTTTTCCACAGATTACAACAAAAGTTTCAACCACCATTACCAGTGGCTTCCAGAAGCTAGTGACAACTGAGGCTCCATCTGTATCTGTTGAAACCCCACTGACCTCAGCCCTCACCAGAACTCCCCCTAGCTTTATTACCAAAACTCAGAGGCCAGTCACCCTACATCCAGTCACAGATACAGGCAGAGTGGAGCTGTCTACAAGCACACATCATGTCTCCATGTCCCCAGAGCCCTCAGCCACCTCTACAGCAGCCTCAGCAACTACAAGTCATCCAGAAAGAGTCACCACTCACCTGGTGTCAACTGTAAGGCCAACGTCCACTACAACAACATCCATTGTTCCTGTGACAACAGTGACCCCCAGAATCATAACAACTGATAGGATCTCAGAGGCAACAGGTTCAACAAAAATGCCAACCAGCACAATCACTGTGGGTCGTCCAACTGTCACTATAAGTCCTCAGGCAACAACCCTGTCTGGAGTCCCACCAGCCCCATTTACAGACACCTCAACATCAATAGCCCCTGTAAGCACAACCAGTTCTATAGAACAAGTCCACTTAACCCAGAGCACAATTGCCACAACTAGTACAATTGGTGTCCAACTTTCTACTCTAACCGCCATTAAAGCACCTACAGCAGTTACCAGGGAACCATCTCTGGTCACATCCCCATCTGAGAAGACCCCATCCATGCCCATGTCTGTCACACTTCCATCTGATAAGCTGCAATCCACAGAGACTACCTTTGTTCTTACGACACCTCGAGAAACCTCACCCCCTGTACGAACTACACTTGGAGAGACCTCACCCCTTGTACGAACTCCACCTGGAGAGACCTCACCCCCTGTACAAACTACACCTGGAGAGACCTCACCCCCTGTACGAACTACACCTGGAGAGACCTCAGCCCCTGTACAAACTACACCTGGAGAGACCTCACCCCCTGTACGAACTACACCTGGAGAGACCTCACCCCCTGTACGAACTACACCTGGAGAGACCTCAGCCCCTGTACGAACTACATCTGGAGAGACCTCAGCCCCTGTACGAACTACACCTGGAGAGACCTCAGCCCCTGTACGAACTACACCTGGAGAGACCTCACCCCCTGTACGAACTACACCTGGAGAGACCTCGCCCCCTGTACGAACTACACCTGGAGAGACCTCACCCCCTGTACGAACTACACTTGGAGAGACCTCGCCCCCTGTACGAACTACACCTGGGGAGATCTTGCCTGGCAGCACTACACTTGGTTCTACACCAGTGACCGCGGAAAGTGCTCCTGAGGTGACCCCATCTCTTGCACCAACCTCTCCATACTCTGTAGTCAAAACATCAGCGCTCAGAGCAGAAGTCACCACTGCCACGCATATCTCGTCTACACGGACATGTACTGTGAGTTTACCAAATACCTCAACCTAGATTTGTGTTAAATATAAAGAGTAATGTCTTTATAATCAAGCAAGCTTTTTGTCATTGGCAAACATACATTTGAAGCTTGGAATTGGCAAATTGTAGAAGATTTCAATAATATATAATATATAAGTTCTTTGTTATTTTGTCATTTTTGTGACCAGCCTCCTTATGCAGAGTTCATCGATGAGTGTACCAAGTACATATGTGTCAACAATCAGCTGGTCCTGTTCAATAAGTCTCAAAACTGCCCTTATACCTCTGCCCTCCCAAACTGTGGTCTGCTGGGCTTTGCCATACTGGTCAACGGAGACAAGTGCTGTCCGAAGTGGGACTGCCCATGTGGGGACAAGCACACACACATATACACACACACACACGCACACACACACAGGCAGTGACACATTGTTTTTTGACACATACAAATGTAAACAAAAACACACATGTAAGCCCCCAAGATAGTACAAACACATTCAAATGCGTATGCATACACACACACACACACATCTAATGACACATCCTGTGCTTCACCGATAGTATTGTATGTTAGTTTAAATATTGGGTTTTCTTTAGGTCGTTGTTCTATCTTTTCTGACCTCAACGTGATAACGTTTGATGGGAACAGCATTGCCATGTACAAGGCAGCATCCTACATCGTGACCCAGCTGCCCAATGAGACGGTCAGCATCCTGGTGCAGGAATGTCCAGCTGACTCAGACAATGTGAGTCTACACAGTACTACTGTTATATGTTCTATATGACACTGGTTCATTGACGTACATTCCAAGGCAAGGCATGGAATCTTTAATTACAGAATATAACCCTGCCTCTCCACCACACGTCCACCGTAATCTGGCCTATACCTTGTTCACAACAAGTATTGAACACCGAGTTTAGAGTAAGAAATGTAATCTTTATATAACCACTCTCACTGACATTAGGGATCTCTTTTATAAGAGACACCTGGGTATTCAAATCAATTCACATGTATTTTGCTTTTTCTTAAAGCTCTGGAACTTCACAAACCTCTGCCTGGTGGCCCTCAACATCACTCACAAATCCAAGCACGTATTTGTCAACAGACTTCAGAGACGGGTAGGAGTCTTTTATTTCTATTTCTATAATTCTCCATTTTGATACTAGCACACTGCCCATCAGAAACATAACACAACATAACATGTGTTCCAGCTCTACGTCAACTCGAGGTATGCCAAGCCCCGTTTTAAAAAGTTTGGCTTTGAGATTCTGGACACGGGGAACATGTATCTAGTCCGGAGTCCAGCGGGCCTGAAGATCCAGTGGTTCCATAGCACCGGGATGATGGTTATCGAGACAGAGAGATCCAGCAACAAGCTCCCCACAATGGGCCTCTGTGGTGCGCACTTCTCTAAAGCACCTCCAACTACTGTACTTGTACTGCAGATATCCTGCATTAGTACTGTATACTGTACATGTTCATATAGGGTTGTGGTAGAAGGCATTATTAATATAGGCCTGTTTGCCTGTCTGTCTGTCTGCTTGTCTGTCTGTCTGTCTGTATTTTTCTGTGTTTGTCACATGCTATCTGTCGGGCTCTTGACTAAACTCCTGTTATCTTTCTCCCTACCCTGTCTGTCCTCCTCTTCCATTTCCAGGCTGTTGTGATGGAAATCCAGCCAATGACCTGACACTGCCCAATGGCACTACGGTAGGGGTGAGTGAGGACCCAGTGTTGTTCATCGACAGCTGGCAGGTGCCAAACACCACCAGCTACGTCAGCCACAGCCGGCGCCGTGAAGTCAACTGCTCCACCAGCGACTGTTCACTCTGTCTGGCCATGCTAAGCAACCACACCTTCAGCACCTGCCACCCCTTCGTAAGTCACGCCCCGCCTTCCTACCAACATCCAATCCAATCTGAGTCAAGTAGAGCAAGGCACTAACACTGCCAGGTTTAAGGGTCTATTTTTCCCCAAAGTTCAGGCACCTTGTGTGCCCTTCACATAAGAGCATATAACTAATGTGATGTATGTGTACTAAAACATTGTTTATCGCTGCTTGTGAATGCCTTCTGGCTGCAGGTCCCTCCCAGCACATTTTGTGAGATGTGGGTTCGTGATATGGAGTACGTTAACAACCGCTGCGTGGCTCTGGCAGCCTATGTGGCCTCCTGCCACAAGTTCAACATCTGCATCGAGTGGCGCAGTCCTGACTACTGCCGTAAGAGCTTTGTGGTGCACACAAGTGATCCATGCTGTTGTAGACTATACATTTGAAATAAAGTTGCATAGCTGTTTGAATCCAACCTAATCATGTACTGTATAGTATAATAGCTTTGTAAGACCCTCGCATCAGTTCTCTCCACTCAAAATAGTTTGAGTATGGCAGTTGCAGCCAATCAGCGTGTACAGTAGGTGGATTTGTCAGTTGATGTTGACAGCAGGAGGTTCTTGTGTTTGAACAGAATCCCACATGGTTCTTGGCTGAAGGTGGTCTAATTTGATTGATGCTTATTGGCCAGAGTGAAGACTCAGCTTTTATAAACATGCTTACATGTTTAAACTATGCACATACTGTATAAGCTATTTCATAGACGTCATTCTGCATTCAGCATGTTACTGTGTATAATGTGGTTGTGAGCTTTACAGCCCATTGTGTGTCCTTTAGCGTTCACATGCCCTGAGAGGCTGCGCTACCAGGCGTGTCTGCCTGCGTGCACGGCCCAGTCCTGTCCCAACCAGGACTTTGAGACAGACCCGGGCCAGTGTTCCGGTGTGACCGAGGGCTGTGTGTGTCCTGAAGGAACCCTGCTTCACCGCCCATACACGGCCCTCTGCATCCCCCCAGACAAGTGTGGTCAGTCCTCTGTCCAACACGCACATCCTAACTTTGGAAGCTAATAAAGCAGTGCATGTGACCATACTCCTGCGTGTGCATGCAGCGTGCACGGACAGCGCTGGCATTCCTCGTGCACATGGCGAGGTGTGGAAGGCTTCTAGACACGGCTGCTGCATATACCGCTGTGACAACGACTCCATTGTGCCGGTGGAGTACAACTGCTCCAGTGTGGCCCTGCCCGCATGCCGTCGAGCAGGAGAGGTGCTCATAAGCCTGGTAGATGACTCAAGCTGCTGCCCGCAGAAGGCCTGTGGTAGGACCTGCAGTACCCACATCCACCACAACCACAATGTATACTGTCAGACATCACATTAGTTCACCTCATTTCATTTCTCATACAGTATACTGTAACATGCATGACATTGTAACCATATGATGCCATATATAATATCATATGATGTCATAATATTCTACACAGTATAATATTATATCACATACATGTGTTCACTTCCTGTCTCTGCAGTGTGTAACCAGACACTGTGTGACATAGCTCCTCCAGTGTGTAAATATGGAGAGAAGCTGGTGTCTTACTACAGACAGGACTCCTGCTGTCCTGACTATGTCTGTGGTGAGTAGAGCTCTAGTGGTGCTGGTCGCAACACACTGGAAACATATTGACTCCTGCATTAGCAGCACGCCTAGTTTCCCAATCAAGACACCAGGAGCTCGCCACACAAGTTCACAGCTATCTAAGGTCAATGTCAATTATATAGCACATTTTTAAAACAACCATCCAAGCTTAACAAAGTTAAATCCAATAAGATAAATCAACTGCTTAAAAAACATATGTACAAGTAAAGGGAAAACAAACAGAATGACAACATAGACATTTGTACACATAAGTTTGTAACAGACAAAAGGACAACGTAGAGGCCTATGAGATTTTGGATAAGTGTGCACCTTGCCTAAAGCCTGGAAACGACCACACGCCTGTTTAGTGTGGTATTTGGTGCAATATTGGGGTTTATTTGACACCATACTACTGTGCCACCTGATTTGACTGACACACCCTATACTGCACCCCCATGCCCATAGCAGCACAAGCAATGACAGGAAATGAGCAAACGCACCCAGGAGAGAGAAAAATCATTTTGTGCTCAATGAAAGTTTGTGCCATCTAGAAACTAGAGCCCTTTGACAACCTGATGGTCATTAGGAAAAAAAGTACTAAGTACATTGATCATTTTACCAGTCCATGAATTGTGCTAGATGTACTTATAGCTCAACACACTAGCTCACAGTACAGACTGGATTTGAATGAAATGGTTGGTACAGCATTGTGCACATAATTGTGTTTGTGTGTCAGAGTGTGATCCTGGGCTGTGTGACTCAGAGGTTCCAGTCTGCAGACCGGATCAGAACCTGATTGCCACAAGAGCTGATGGCAGCTGCTGTCTGGCCAACATCTGCAGTGAGTCTATCTGTCTGACATAACCTGTCTGTCGTACCCAGACTGTCCTCACCAATCATCACACTGTGAATGAGTCAGGTTATAATAGCAGACATTGTGTGTGTCATATGTATGTGACATATGTGTGTGTGTGTGTGTACAGTTTGTTCTGCGTGTCTAGACTCTTCTCCTAGTTGTCAGGAAGGAGAGATCCTCACTGTTGACTCCAACAGCACCAACCGCTGTTGTCCTCCCTTTCAGTGTGGTAAGAACATGAACACACACATGCACACATCACCCACACATTATATATGCTGCAGTCTCATGTGCAACTGCCATGTATGTGTGTGCAGTGTGTGAGCCCTACAGGTGTCCTCAGGTCTCATGTCCAGTAGGGATGTCTGTTGTGTCTGTGTCTAGTCCTGGACAGTGCTGTCCCACACACACTTGTGGTACGTATTACCTAAAACAGACAGATGCATTCTAGACAACATATGGGTGGGACTTAATCTGCTAGAGAAATTTCTAAATGAAATCAATTAAAAGGAGTCATTCCATGAAAACCTTGGGGCCGGCAGTAGCAATGGGCAGGAGTGGGCTCAGCCCAATCAAACTTGCATCTTTCCCACCCAGTCAAAACGTACAGTTAAAATACATTTGTTCAGCTAATGTAATAATAGCACGTAAAAAGTATAGTTTCTATCGTCTTCTATCCCACCCCCTCGTCATTTTGAATCAAGGACCTTTTATAAACGTGACACAAAAATGCGATGGTAAATTATTTTAAGCGCGTATATGCTAAATGATACGACACAACGCAAATGTTTTCAAATCACCAATCACAACGAAGCATTGATGTCACATGACAATTACGGAACTGTTGCAGCCGGTTTTGATACTGTAACGGCAAAAATGTCAACTGAATTAAGACGACCATGGAAATGTATGGCTACAGATCCCAGATACAAGGCTGTGTCTACTTAACAGTTGTTTTGTTATATTACAAGACTGCAACACATTTTGCGTTACTTTCATTCTGAAACTACCTTATGTTTACAATACAGTACAGTCCTCCTGGCAAATTGTCTCTCGCATGGTTGTTGTTTATTGTACTTGTTTACCATCCTCGTTGCGTACAGTAATGTGTACAAAATCATGTTAACATAAAATGAGCTCTGGGATAGTCGATTATGTTACGGGATGTCCATTTTAGTAGCCTACTTCACTGGTGGCACTCAATAATGAAAATAGCTAACCCGTATATTATCTTCAAACAAATCATTATTGATTGTGCTATAATGTATTTTTTATGAATCTTTTTAAACTGCATATCATTTGTGTTAGGAGTTTAATTTGTTAGTTTCTTCGTGATGTCCTTAAAAATATCGTATTTTGCCAGTTTATATTTAGGGTTGGTACTGTACCAAAACCCAGTGCCAATATGGCACCTGTTCCTATGCGTCCGGTATCTACCAGACCGAATATGAGTGCAAATTTCTGTACATAATTTCAATGGCACTGATTTTATGTAGATTTAAATATTGTCCGACTGAAGAAGCATCATCACCATTCACTGCACATGATCACTAGTTAACAGCAGGTAGCCTATCGTTAGCTATAGCTACAGTCAGGTCCATAAATATTGGGACATCGACACAATTCTAATCTTTTTGGCTCTATACACCACCACAATGGATTTGACATGAAACCAACAACATGTCCTTTAACTGCAGACTTTCAGCTTTAATTTGAGGGTATTTTCATCCAAATCAGGTAAACGGTGTAGGAATTACAACAGTTTGTATATGTGCGTCCCACTTTTTAAAGGGACCAAAAGTAATGGGACAGCTTAACAATCATAAATCAAACTTTCACTTTTTAATACTTGGTTGCAAATCCTTTGCAGTCTGGAACGCATAGACATCACCAGACACTGGGTTTCATCCCTGGTGATGCTATGCCAGGCCTCTACTGCAACTGTCTTCAGTTCCTGCTTGTTCTTGTGGCATTTTCCCTTCAGTTTTGTCTTCAGCAAGTGAAATGCATGCTCAATCGTATTCAGGTCAGGTGACTGACTTGGCCATTGCATAACATTCCACTTCTTTCCCTTAAAAAACTCTTTGGGTCATTGTCCATCTGCACTGTGAAGCGCCGTCCAATGTTCTGAAGCATTTGGCTGAATATGAGCAGATAATATTGCCCGAAACACTTTTGCTTTTGTCAGCAGTCACATCATCAATACATACAAGAGAACCAGTTCCATTGGCAGCCATACATGCCCACGCCATAACACTACCACTACTATGCTTCATTTATGAGGTGGTATGCTTTGGATCATGAGCAGTTCCTTTTCTTTTCCATACTCTTTTCTTCCCATCACTCTGGTACAAGTTGAAATTTGTCTCATCTGTCCTTAGGATGTTGTTCCAGAACTGTGAAGGGTTTTTTAGATGTTGTTTGGCAAACTCTAATCTGGCCTTCCTGTTTTTGAGGCTCGCCAATGGTTTACATCTTGTGGTGAAGTCTTCTCTTGATTGTTGACTTTGACACACATACACCTACCTCCTGGAGAGTGTTCTTGATCTGGGCAACTGTTGTGAAAGGTGTTTTCTTCACCAGGGAAAGAATTCTTCGGTCATCCACCACAGATGTTTTCCGTGATCTTTTGGTGTTGCTGAGCTCACCGGTGCGTTCTTTCTTTTTAAGAATGTTCCACATTCCACATGTTTTTGCTATCTCTGATGGGTTTGTTTTGTTTTTTCAGCCTAATGATGGATTGCTTCACTGATAGTGACAGCTCTTTGGATCTCATATTGAGAGCTGACAGCAACAGATTCCAAATCCAAATCCAAATAGCACACTTGAAATGAAGTCTAGACCTTTTATCTGCTTCTTGTAAATTGGATAATGAGGGAATAACACACACCTGGCAATAGAACAGCTGAAAAGCCAATTGTCCCATTACTTTTGGTCCCTTATAAAGTGGGAGGCACATATACAAACTGTTGTAATTCCTACATCGTTCACCTGATTTAGATGTAAATAGACTGTAGCTAGCTGTCATGGAAGCGTACCTATCTGACATATCTGCGCAGTGTGGAAATTCTAAATAGTGCCCGAGGAAGACATCAGAAGTTAAACTGTACATTCCATGCCCCTTTCCACATGTTGACACAGTTCCTTGAGGTCTCAATGCAATGTATTTTACATGCCTACGTGGAAGTACCCCGCCCCCTCTTCGCATAGTGTGCTGAGGTAAGGCTATGGCTGGCTTTGCTACTGGGTGTTACATTTTGATAACCAGCCATATGTATCTACAAGGACATATTATTTCATGAATGAAGATTAGCTTTTACTATTTTATGAAATCACAGTCGTCCTTGCCTGCTAACCAGCCATACTGTATGTATCCACAAGCATGTATTATTTAAAGACTAAAGGGTTATTATAGTACGCTATCACAGCCGTTCTTGCCCGCTACAGGAGGATTATGAGTATCCTAGGCTAGGCTACTGCTAGCACTTTGGCCAACATAACACCATTAGTAAATATTCAGTTGAACAAGAAACAAAGACATAGGCTATCTTTGCTATTATCACAGACATGAAGGTATGTCTGCACGATATGAATGACAACCTAGGTGACTGAAGTTGTGTTTATGCTTTCGAGTTGTGTTTATGCTACGGTAGCCTACCAATTATCAAAGCATAGGTTTTCAGATCTATAAGTGTTTTGTAAACCTTAAACTTTTACTTACGGTTTGTGTACTGGCGATTGACTTCACTTCCTTAAAGCTTGTATTTTGCTGAATATTAAGGTAGTTGACTATGGGCAGTCATATCCTCATAGGGTTACTACTGTATAAACTGTGAGGCACCTCTTCATAGACAGCATATCTTTTTCTAAATCACCTGTTTCTCTGTCTCTTCCTTCTATGGCCATTATAGACAGGGAAAGTAACAGTCCACTGTAAAAGGCCCAGTACACCTCCAAGTCACATCGACATAACTATTTTCAAAAACAAGAAATATTAGTTTTTCATGGAATGACACCTTTAAACTTACTCACACTCAAACTGTGAACTCCACATTCACACTTTGAGTGTCAATTTCTTTTAAAATAAAACACAAAGAGCAAATCTATTTGCATGCTAGAGTAAGGGTAAGTTACGTGGCTTATTGTTATCAATCCGTCCTGTTAAACAGTCCTAAAAAGGTGCGAGCACTGGCAACTAAGGGAGAGTCAAAAAATGTCTATGATGAGTGAGCTGGCGGCTAAGGTTGGCTTTACACGGTAAAACTTTCACAGTCATGAAACTTAACTTTCCATACAACTTAGCTGTCATATTGTTTTCTTGCAGGACAACATAGAATACATCATTAATCTTGTAATTATACCGATATTGTGCATGGTAAACATTTGTGCCAATATAAAAAGTTTACACTTTACCTTTGTTTTTATTGGCTGTTATGCAATAGTCTATCAAAATGAAGGTACGTGCAATTAGTTTCACAAAGTTGAGTGCTGAAACCATTGCGGCTGAGTTTGCGTTGCAGAGGGCTTTACACCATGCAACTCAATTGCAACTTAGTATCACCTAAGTTTCAAGCAACTAAAGTTGCACTGTGTAAAACCAGCCTAAGGGGCCGATCACACAGAGACGCGGCACTACAGGCGCTGCTGCTCCGAAAACGCTTTGAAAAGCGTGTTGGGGGAAACCGCTGGTGCACCTTGCATCGGGCTGCGTGTGCAACCAAGCGACCAAAATATTAGAATGGGAGAAAATATGGTTTTAAGCAGACGTTTACGGTATCCCAAACCTCAGTTCAGCTTCTAGCAATTGGTTGCTACATTTGGTCAACAGTAGAGATGCACCGATCAATCGGCTAGTGACCGGAATTGGCTGGTTTTCACCTTGACCGGCCATAACCGGTGATCGGCCGGTCTACAGCCGGTTACGTTACCGATTTCATACGGATGCAGCATGCATTACACGTTTGATTTGGCATCATTTTATTGTTGACAAATATATATTTGAAACGCTGCAAATTCTTGGTTGTCGCTGGCGCGAACGAACACCCAACCGAGCTGGCAGTTTGGACGGCTTGGTGACAGCCCGTCAGTGATTGAGCAATTTGCTCGTCAGTGATTTTGCAATTTGGCTCGCATATCTGAAGAGCCGACTCTTATTTAAAAAAAATATAGCCCAAAGTTACACTTTAAATGCAAAGTTTAATAGTATTCATTTTCATAACAAATCAATGCATTTTGGTGCAAATCAATGCACCACAAGACATTGTGTTTAAGGTAGTGTATGATATCATTTAATTATTTAATTAGAATTGTTTTCAAACCTATCATGGTCAATGTCATAGTTAAAACATTTATTTTCTAACCCTCCTGTTGTCCTCCGACACATCATATGTCTGTGTAAGGTTAAAGAGCCATTTGGGAGCCAAAAGAGCTGGGTCTTTTCAGTGAGCTGAGTCAAATGAGCCAGCTCACGAAAAAGATCCGGATTGCCCATCACTAATTTAAACATAGTTAACTGTCATGATAGCCTACCTACAAATGACACGTCTGCGCAGTGTGTAAATTCTTCAACTTCAACCGTAGTCAGGTGAAATGTGTTTATTGAAAGACATTCAAACATTAAATTGAGCGTCAAACTCTGGAAATATATTTTAAAATAAAACACAGAGAAAATCTATTTGCATATTATTGTTCACCTCACTGAAAAAGAGTAGGCTTATGCAGTGGCGGCTGGTGAAATAAATTGTGATGTTTTTATACCTCAAATATCGACTAGATTTTTTTTTATTTTACTTACAATTTATTTATTTATTTACCATTTTTCCTCTTTTATTGTTGTTGTTATACATATTATTTTTGTTGTAACAATACCAATTGTTATTGTTTTTAATGTCATTACCACTGGTGTTATTACTGTGGGAGTAATTGTTAACCTCTCTGGTCAAAATGTCTGGTGAAAATAATTACCCCTAAGCACAATTTTAATTGTATTTTATAGGATAAA
>JAODUG010048951.1:0-15878 GCA_027564795.1 Aphredoderus sayanus
TGTGCCTTTTAACCCTCCTGTTGTCCTCAGGTTTCAAACACACACCTTGTTGTGCCAGCAGTGCACATCGTGTGTGTAAGCTGTACAATTAGGTTTAGCGCCTTCCCACTGCCACAAAGAGCTAGTGATTTGGGTCATTCTGACCCAGAGGACATCACGAGGGTTAAGTAAAAAAATATTTCTTAATTCAAAACTGTGCACACAAACAGGAAGATGAATTTCAACAAATCCCCCTGACTACAGACTACATGTTGATGACAGCCCATACAGTCTCCATGTTAGAGGTCATAAAGCCATCACTGAGTTCCAGACCTAAGCACAAACACAGTGGGTCATGAGCGATGTAATGCTGCTTTTATTATACTGTAGCACCCCTCAGCATTTGGCAAACATTCTAGTTTCCCCTGACAACAGTTCTCAGCTGCTAAAGTATGAGGCAATGTTGTCTGCAAGGCACAATAAGATGTGTTTACCAAGGAACAATGGATGGCTGTGCTAGCTAGATGCCATCATTGTTGAAGCTCTGTCTCTGAGCAAGTTTTTTGTTATTAGGGTCCCCCGGAGGAGAAACCTATTGTTACTGCCGGTTTTATAATTATAATTCAGTAACAACGAATACAGCAAATTCTACCGGACACAATTTTCTAAACTTTGCATGCAGATGCTATATTGCGACCTCTACCTTACCATGACAAATGACCCTGACATGACCGTAGGGAGAGCTACAGTAGACGCCCAAAATGTTTGACATTCAAAACTACGATTAATCTATAAATGTAAAAATTGCTACAGATGCATTACTCATGATAATGAACAAATTGCCGAAATAGATTTTTCTGTACAGTGACAATTTTGTAGTGTGGCTCCATCCGACTGTTGCGTTCAGCTAAATGTTTTCTGAGATTGTAGTCTGGAAACCCTGTTTGCAATAATGTTTTCAAAGCCACCCTGCTGGTGGACCATATTTGATCATATATGATAAGTGGAATGACGTTGAAGTCAAACGTGTTTCATAATGGTGGTAGGTATGAGGCGATAAAACAGTTGTAGTAACAGCGACTGGTTAAAGGCTGTCCAATAGCTTATTAACCAAAGGTCTACACCCAGTAGGAGGCAACGACTGTTTTCTCAATGGAGCGTGGCCAGACCTTATTCACAAAGTGCATTATGGGTCTGGTTAAATCAGGCTAACCGTAACTCTAACTGAAAAATTATATATGAGATAATGTGTATACTGTATCCACATCACAACAAGATATGACTATGCCTTTGACTGTGCATATAGATGCATATATGTGCAATATTTCATTGATATCTGCAAATGAGTAAAACGCACACTACATACTTTTTGACTGAAGCTAATGCTAACAAAACAATTCTGCTTTAAAAATACTGTGCTCATGAACCTAGCCTCATGTTCACTTAAAACTTGATATACATTTAGCTGACATTTTTGTGACTATTGTGCTGTAAAAATATAATGTTTGCTTGAATAATGTCTAAACCATGCCCTTCTAAAGAAAGCAACTTGACGCTCCGTATCTCGGAAACAGTGAATCTGAACATGTTGTGCTGGTGCATATTACACTCATGAAGATGTCTTGTATAAACATGTATTCTCTCTGATTGAAGATACAACTTCGTCTGGGAACATAAACAATCTATTATGACTCTCACAATGGAAATGATGGACTACGCAAAGATGAATGTTATTTGAGGTGTAGTGGAGCATGTTTATTAATATGGAGATACGTGCTATGATTTCAGATAATGACAATCTATTACACATGCATTAAAGGTGCTGTCCATATACCTGTGTGTGCCATGAGAGTGGGTGATTGGAGAATTTCACCATTATTATAGAGGTGAAACTGAGTGATGTGTTGATAGTATTATAAGCCATGGATAACATCCCAGGTGTTGCTTGCAGCCTTAGTTTTTTTATTTTTTTATTGTAGTTTAGTTAGCTTTCTTTATTGGTTAATCTGAAAAACTGCATTGATGTCAGGGGTGACATTCATTGTTATGCACTATGTTTTGGAACGCACAACAATAAACAAAAACTGGAAGTAGGTCACTGAAACTAGTTTACTATGAGTCAAGGAGGACAGTCATTTATAACTGACATCTAGAATTTGCTTGCATACAATATATTAGTATTATATATAACTATTAGCTAGGAACCATATAAAGTGTACAACATATTTGATAGACCAGCTCATACATCAAATGGTTTCACATTAATTTCAAATTCCCAATGGCTCCCATTTGAATGTCACTTGTAAAATCTGAATCTGAATGTGAATTCCTTCCAAACAGAACTGAAAACGTAATGCTTGCAAAACACAGGCAATTAAAAAGTTGAAGTCCGCTGTAATGTATTTTCCCAGGCTGGTGTCTCGTTTACAGTAGCTGTCAATTCCTCACCAATTGCGACCCACCAACTATACAACTGCTCGCTAAATGACTCATGCCCTCCCACCCCCACAAGTAACAGAGTCCCCCCCCCTCCCCACACACACACACATACACCATGCCCCTTGAGCTTTGCCTGTCCTCATTAGTGGGTGGTTTCTCTATTTTTGTTAATTGTGTCCCGCTTTTCTCACCACCTGCCTTCCCCTTCTCTTCCCCTCCTCCTCTCTCTCTGCTTCTGCTCTCATCACCCTGCTCATCTGCGCTCTCTCTAAACAGGCCCTAATTGTCATCATAAGGCCATGTGCCTTGTCACAACTGGAGAACAGACCGCAGCCCGACAGTACACAGCCTGGCCCTGTGGTACCCAGGAGGCTGTGCGGACCCTGTGCGTGAGCCCAGGGGACCTTGACACAGGGGAACAGCAAGGAGGAAACAGCGTTAAGCTAGTGTTGCTAACGAAGACAGACTGGGAATTTCACCTACGGATGAGGCTTCACGTGATAGTGAATGCTGGTGGGGCTGCATGTGCCCTTAACAAGGGCAGACCGGACATTTGAATCTAAATAAGGTAGAGACAGGCAGAGAATGCCTAACAAGACAGTTTGTAGTAACACAGCTCAGCAAACACTTTCTGGACAGGTAATGACATATAGCCTCTAGATCCACTATGTAACATTTAAAAAAACATTATGAATATTTCAACGCATCTTAACTCACAATACATGGATATTTTAAGGGAGAGAATGAGCTACTATATTCTAAATAGAGAAGGTAGCTGAGATTTGACATGCGTACCACTATTGATAACATTGGCACAGCTGCATTTACATCTGTATGTGTCAGTCAGTATACAGTATCCAGAGTCCAAGATCTGCTGCTTTGGGGGAAACTGCTCATTGACCCTTTAAAGAGAGTCTATATAACTTCCTAATGTCAGTATGTCCAAGATTTAATTTGTCACTTGGTCACTAAGTCACCGAGTGTTGATAATTACGTTCTATTGTTTCAGAGAAACATACTACTACAAATGAGTACAACACTCTAATCATCTCCCATCATAACCTAAAATCTCTCTCCCTCATCTTTGTCCTTTAGCATTCCCTTCTTGCTACTCTCAGGTGAGCAATTATACCTCCGGGCCACTGACAACACATATTCTCATATCACGTCCAACAACCTCTGTTGACAAGCATGATCCTCTTCTGCCCCTTGGCTGTCTGACTCTTTTCAAGCTGGGCATTGCACACACTGCACTTTCCTCGTTTGAGTCCTACTTGGCAGATCACGCTTATCAGGGTTTGGACCAGGAATGCCCTTTCATATGGGCAGGGGTGGCAGAGTAGCCTCGCGAGATCAGGATGGTCTCGTGAGGCTAGCTTCAATTAAATTTCGCTGTCAGAATCAGTCTGGAAAGCTATGGATCATTGCGGCTGTAGTCCCAGTAGCATCTGAAGTCTCAAATCAGTGTCGTCGTTATTGCGTGGTTTAGGTGTGACAACAGAGAAAGCGACTTGGAAATTTGAAAATAACAATGGCGGATCCTAAAAAGCTTAATGTAGCTATATCGTCAGTTTTATCTCAACTCAAGACTATATATTAATTTAAAAGAGAACAAACAACAGCATTGAAGGCTTTTTAGACGGAAAAGATGTTTTCGCTCTACTCCCAACTGGTTTCGGAAAAAGCTGAATTTCCTATGACGTCGTAGGAATGTCATTGGTCTGAGTGGATGAAGTTACGGTGACAGACAAATGGTTTATCCAATCAACTGACAAGATGTTTATGAAAGAAACCGCCCTAAACAAACAGTTCCCATGGACGGCTCCCCAGATGAAGTTGTGAACAGCAATCCATCCATCCAAAAACAATTTTTCCACATTAAATAAATACATCATAATTTACATTGCAATAAATATGAGATTATGCAGCCATTTTGGTAGCCATTTTGGTTATTCCTGGGCTGGCGTTTACTGTATTAGGAAGACCATATCTAATTGAATTAGGAGAGAGTCATAACTTTATTTTCAATCAATGGACATAGATCACTGCATGCAATTGTAAGTAAAATCTGATTAACCCTCGTGATGACCTTAAAATATTGTCTTGAACCACTAGGCGGCGCCATCTGATTGTGTATGATTGTATGGTTCTTTTTATTGTCATTGCTGTGTGTATTTATTTTTTTATTATTTCTTTATGTATTTGTGGCATTTTATATGTCTGTGTAAGCTGTAGAATTAGGTTTAACGCCTTATATCTTCCACAAAGCGCTAGTGATTTGGGTCATTTTGACCCTGAGGACAACACAAGGGTTAAAAAACATTTTGCCCCAAAATGAGGTTTAGAAAGAGTTTTTTTCCACAGGTTAAACCTCATGTGCAACTGTCAGCTTGCCTCAGTGCAACCACACAATTGCTTAAATAGGTTAAAGTTTGGTTTCATCCAATTGCCATATTTGCCATTATGGAATTCTCACATGAAGTTACATTCTGCTTTCATGAAGTGGCATGTCTCCCCTATAATGTCTCTGCTATGCAACCCTCTAATATTCTCTGGAATTAGTCTGCACACTCAACTACTGCAGAAATGTAAAGATTACTATTGCAAGTTGTCAAGTTAGCAATTCAGTTAAAACAAAGAACAGTATTTTGTTTTCTCTGCCAATGGACCCTTTTCACAGACATTTAACGGTAGGGAAAACACAGGCACAGCTCATATGATAACATTAACTTGAGTTATTCAGTTCATTTATGTCTAATGCATTGATTGATTGCTAAGTCATTAGTTTCGCCTTTACCAAATGGACCCATAATTACACTTTTTACCAATCGCTATAACTTTTTCAATACTTTTGACAATTTTGCAAAACTCTTAACGCACCAACACAGCTACAACACACAATTGGCAAAACAGTTAATTTCATGCTCAAAATGACACACACAAACTAAACTCCAACACTCCTTTTCAAAATACACTAATACAGTAACAAAACACAAACACATGTTCTCTTTCAACAGGAACAGTCAGTCAATCATAGCACAGTGTCATAAAAAACAGTAACCACAGAAACTGCCTTGTGTCAGGTCAGCCTATACAATAGACAGTATATTGTAGTGGTCATAAATTGTGTTTTGCACTGCAGTTTTTTTTAAGCCTCTCTACATTTATGTTTTATTGTGTTTAGTAAAAATCATGCATTTTGTTTCTTTTGCTGCAGAATTCAAGTCAATACCAAAAAGTACAAATTGACTACTATAATCTCAGAGTAGCTTTATAGAATGCACAGTTTATGAAAATATTAGACAGAATTGCTGCATTAAAAAAAGGCATTATGTGTAACAGGTCATTACTGCAAGATATCAGAAATATGCAATATAGCTGCTTTTATAGTATTGCATTATATGACAATACAAAATAGTTATACAAACAGAAAAAAACACAGTAGAATATAGTAATAGATAGAGAAAAAAAGAATATGCTCATCTGCCCGGTCTTCTGTATTTGGCCACATGTTCTCATCCACATCACACCTGATATCTTCTCTGGCAAGGCATTTTGGGAAAACTGTTTTGGATGCCTTTGGGCATGGGTCACAGTGGCACAGTGGGTAGAGCAGGGCGACAGAGAAGTCGCTGGTTCGTATCCCGCTAACTCCTCATCAACTGTCACGGTGGTAAATTTACCATTTACCACCATGCATTCTACAGGTACTGTAACTTCCACTCCTCTCCCTTGTCTTGGTACTCGTGTTCCTCTCCCTCATGCAGGCAGTTTCCTTACTTTATTTGTGTTGCTCTATATTGCTCATTTTCTACACAAGATCAGCCCAACAAGGTCCTCTTTTACTGTATACCATATGATCATGCAATTGAAATAACCTCAGCACCTGAGTGTGTTGATTGTAGATGGGAATCAGCTTTATGTATTTGCATACTGTAACTTCAATAAGCTGTTTCTCAGTAACAATGGAATAAAATACAGGGGATATATTTGTGTTTCAGTTCACCGTATGAACAACTGTTCACTTTGACTTTAGCCTTTGCATTGTTATGGTCTTGGTTGAGCTTGTGTGTCAAATAAGTTCAAGCATTTGAAATGTGTTGCTAAAGGTATGCAATTTGTGTCAAAGCAACAAGAAATGTGTCAATTGTATCGGCTACACTGGCAGATGTTTTGCTAAAGGTGTGAAGAGTTTTGCAAAATTGTCAAGAGTACTGAATAAAGTGTCATAGCGATTGGAAAAAAATGTATCTTTAGAAGCTACAACCCTAGTTACTAAGACACCTCTATTCTATTGTTGATCTGTAGCAGGGTGAAAACAAGGGAATCATTTGGACAGGACTGTGTGATTTGAAGCACTTTTCAGAATGGGTTAAGAAAAATGAGTCAAGCAAAACACACTTACAATGCATGTAGTGTATGTAGCCTACTGTCATACTTAAATATTATAAGTATAGAATATAATATCACATATTAAAATAATATCAGCAGTGGGCATGGCTAGCGATTGGTATTTCTGGCCCAGGGCTGCTGCCAGTTTGACCTCCTATCTAAACCCTGCTTACTCCACAGCAGTGTTCCACACAACACAGTGCGTGGAGCCCTAATCAGAGTCAAGGGAGGTGGAGGTGCAAATCAATCTAAGGTACTTTATTTCTAAATTCAGGGTGTGGCGGTGGCGGTAATTGTGTGAGCAGTTGTTAAAGGGTAGTATTAAAATGAATACATTATCAGTATGAGTGGTGGGGGCTGTTTTCAATTACAGCCAATCAAATCAGCTCCTCTCATTCTCTGTCTAGGCGAACTGCCAATTTCATAATATAATAATGTTTATTTATAGAGGACTTTTCAAAAGCCATGTAACAAGGTGCTTCATGACAGAAGAAACAATCAAAACCAGAAGTCAAATGGTTCAAATTAAAATGAGTAAAATCAGAAATGGCTGTTTGATAACAATATGTTTAAGGAGTGTTAAGCAGCAGGCAAGATAAGCCCAAACGCACAACCACAAGGCAGCTTTCAGGGTTTATTCAGACCAAGTAGGCAACTGACAGGCAGGAGTATGCATGACCAACAGTCTGACAACAAACCAACAAAGAAGAAAGAAAGCATATAATCCAACCCCAGACAAGCCAATTGACAGGGATAAGGAGGGGCAGGTGAAACCAATAGACATTCAACATGGGGCAAGCAACCTACAGGCTGGGGAAGAAACAAGGCAAACATGGAGTGAATCAAGACCAACACACTGGGGCAGGCAGCGGATCCTAACAGTACCCCGCCCCAAGGGGTGGCTCCCAGACATCCCTAAAAGCCAGGAAACTGGGCATAGGAACCCACCCTGGAGGCAGGTCAGGCAGGGACAGTTGAGGAGGGCAGGTCAAAGGCAGAACAGACCAGCAGCACAGGTCTGGGGGTGGCCCGGAGGCAGGATCGAGCTGGGCTGGTCTGTGGTGGCTGGCTGCAGCCCTCAGGGGCTACAGAACACTGGGCTGGGTGGTCTTCCTCCAACTGTGAAGTCTGATCCTGGTGTTGTGATCTATGCTCTATGTCTACCACCATGGCTGCTCAGCTGGCATCGCTCCCAGGGAACCACAGCTGTTAATCAGTCACCACTTTTCAGTCCTGGTGCGTCAGTGGTGGAAGGAGCTTCCTGCAGTCACTACCCATCTTCCGCAATAAAGTTAATAGCCACCTCTTCCGATGCACTGATACCAGGGCTCTACTTCATCAACCAGTCATCTATTACAAATGTTATCTTTCTTCTATCTCTTAGATGCTTTAAGCACTTTGCTTGTATTTCGGCTGCAATTATTTAGAGGTGTGTTGAAATGTATAGCCCTGATGACAGGCTGTTTATTCCTGTCATCAGTGTTGTGTGCTTAGAGCTGGTAAAGAACCTATTCACCTATCAACAACTGTACTAAGTGGTCACTTTGGATAAAGGCGCCTCTTAAACATAAATGTAAATGTGTCAAATGTGTGCGTATGATAGTTAAGTGCTTTACAGGCTTCTGGCTTGCCTTGGTGTATACAGTATATACATATCCATTCACATTCATAGCCATGTTTTTTTGCAGCATGTGGACCCTCAGCATGGGTCCGTAGTGGGATGCTGTGTTGGCCAGCTGGAGGCTCAAGCTGTTGTGGGGATCTGGAGCGCAATGGAGGGAGCCTGGGCTGTACCCACAACAGTGCTCCAACAGTTTAGCCAGGACATGCTGCCTGGCAGGCCCATCCAGGGGGCTGACATCTCCACACATCCCCCCACTGTATTGAGCTGTGGAAGGTGAAACAGTGAGACAGGGCTTCAGGGTGCTGTGTGGTGGAGATGACTGAAGAAGGAGAAGGAGAAGAATACGAAGAATACGAAGAATATGAAGAAGAGTCCCAGTATCTTGCATTAACTGAAAAAATACAATCTTGAATATACTGTAGTCAGGCACCCTCTACAGTCAGTAAGTGGTAAGTGCTAACTTCTGAACTAAACTGTTTCATGTGATGTCAGTGTGTGGACAGCATGTAGCCAAAACCATGCGCTATACTATATTTAGTTCTGCTAATCTGACACCACATCTTAAATGTGGGGTAACAGATACAAAAACTCTATTAGCGTGGTAAGCTAATACAGTGAATATCTACTCACAGTCCACTTGCTGTGTGCTCGCTGGAAACAATATGTGATCCTGCACAGCCCTGTGTCTCTAAATGGTAACTAAAACAAGTTGTACAGACCACACCACATAACAATATTCCTGTACACATTGGGGGGTGGAGCTTCTGAGGGAGCACCCTATTGCATTGACGGTGTTTATGTTTTGATTATTAAAATATCAGCAATCTTTCTCCAGCATGGCTTACTTAAGGCGCCGCCTTTGAAGGGGACATACCATTCATTTTGTCAAACTATACTGGAAGTAAAATAGCAAATTGCAATGAATGAAGTTTCTGATGTTTTGAGCAGTGTGTGTGTGTGCATGTGCGTGCGTGTGCATGTAGATGTGGTTGCTAACACACACACACACACACACACAGTGTGGTTACAGGACACAGGGGTTAGGGTTATATCTTTAGCGGTCACAAGCGCACCAGCAGAGGGGATGCTGGCACCATCTGGACTGAAGCCCAACAATTTATCTGGCACAGGCTTGGCCACTCTCCATATCCCTGTGTTGTACACACACACACACACACACACACACAGGGGTCAATGTACCCAGAGCGGCAGGCTGCGAGCAGATGTCTCTCAAAACTCCCAGTTCTGTTAATTAAACTGCATCATAAACAGGAGGAATACAACACACACACACTATCCACAGTGCAACGGTTATTGGCAAGCCTGGAAGGTGAAAGAAAGGATACGTGTATGGTCAAAAGGGCAGTTTGTGCAGGTGGGTGTTAATATGTGTATCAGGGTAACTGACTGGTGGTTGGCAGGCACAGCACAGGCACAAAATACAGTACCACATCCCTATTGCATGTAATGCATACCATAAGAAAAGCTGTAGTATAAATGTTTGATAACAAATAACAAAACAGAACTCTAGATATTACATTACATTGCATCATGTAGAATAGAAGACAAGTAGTCCATCAAAGTTGGCTTTGACCCCATGACATGTCAAGAAGGTAAATAAGTCAGCCGTCAGCAGGTATGTTTTATGATGATTTTGAAGGTAGCCTTTCCTTCCCTCAGTTCCACACATTGATTTAATAATCTGTTGTGTTGTTTATTCATTGGCTTCAAACTCACAACCAGGAGAGGTGTTTGAAAAAAAATGGAAAACAAATGGCATGTTAAAAGGCTCCTAACAAATTCAGCCAAAAATAATATGTAATCCTGAATATCAGAATAATTATAAAAAATCCTTTAAAGCCATACTTTTTAATCATTTAATGTAAGATAGCTTCAGACCAAGTAGAATATATCTATGTATATACAGTTTATATATTTAAAAACTTGTGAAAATCAAGTGTGTATGTACAATATGTTCATCACGATTGTCAGCTAATAACTGTTTCTGTGCAAATATCTGAAGCTACCTGAAATTATTGTTTAAAGCGCACAAAACACCACATAACATACTAATATATACATTCATACAAAGCCACTCAACCATTAGATGGTATATAGTAAGCGTTTAACAAAATGTCAATATTGCTTTAAATTTCATACCTTTCTGATTGAATGTAGAATTGATCACAGTGCATCTAATACAACTGTATTTGGAATTCAGTCCCTCAATGTTAACTTTTGGTAATGTAACACCATGTGTGTCTGTATGCATGTGAGTGAGGCAGGCGGTCTACAGTCGAGGGTGGAATCATGTCAGGGCTTGTAAAGGGCCTCACTTGTTCTCCCTCCATTGTCTTTGCATTCAGCAGGGGCTAATGAAGCATGCTCATCAGAAAGATGTTGATGATGAAGCTACAAACATCGGGCACACACGTATAAGTGGAAGTATATATCTTAAAGTTTAAGAGAACACTAATTGTATAGTCCTAAATTCCCCATATTTCACATTGTAAAGAATTTCCTAAATTTAGTAAAGAATTGCCTACATTTAATAAAGGATTTCCTAAATTTAGTAAAGAATTGCCTACATTTAGTAAAGAATTTCCAAAAGTTAGTAAAGAATTTCCAAAAGTTAGTAAAGCATTTCCTACATTTAGTAAAGAATTTATTACATTTAGTAAAGAATTTCTAAAAAGATTGGAATGGAAAAACTAAGGATATATTTTTCTTGCAGGTCAACAAGCTTTTTGTAATTGTTCTCTGGTGATATAGCAACAGCATAATCTAATATAATTAGGTCATTTACTTTTATATTTTAAAATGTAGTCTCAACATTATAATACTGTATAATAGAATTTGTGTTTTGATTCCTCAATTACCATAGCCCTTGTTAAAGAGGAACTACTTTCAGTTAAACTCATGCCACCATAGTGTTTTAAATGAAAACGTGATTGAATGTGTACATTATGATGCACTCACATGCACACATACATTTGTCTCATTGTTGGGTATGTACAGTAGTACAAGGTACATTTGCATAGCTCTACTCCTAGTGGTCAGATAAGAAATGTCATTTATAATTTCAGGTGTGAAATCTGGTTTATGCCAACATATTGGGAATATATTGGGTATAGGCAGTTGGTTATCTGAATAATGGTATTGTTCTAGGTTAACTGTTAATTCATCAATAAAAGAGAAATAAAGAGAGATGTTAGTTTGTGAAGAAACCTGAAAGACTTTTTCTGCAGTGAACTTATTCTGCCATCTATTGGCAAAGGTTTGTGGTGCAATTGACAAAACTTAAGTAACAGCTTTATCAGTCAGGGGGTTTACAGAAAGTATCACTATGGATTATGCATTTGCCAAATAAGTAAATATAGCAATATAAAGAGTGATAATAATGTAGTGCTTTTCTTCTTCATGGCTTGAACATAGCTGCTGTTTATTCCAAAAACAATTTACATTGTTGATGTCACGCACCACAATGTGCACTTCCACTGTCTCAGATAAGATGAGGACAACATTGCAAATAGTTTTGGAAAAAACAGCCATCCTGTTTTCCAGGGTAAAGATAAAAAGTACTGCGCAAGCTTTCATCAGAGTCAGGTCCAGAAGCCTGGTAAAGGAGTATTTCACTTTCAATGGTATTACATGGCATTACATACAACTTACACATCTCTGAGTGCACCATAATGCAGAAGTATATACACACTGTGGAGCAACATATACTGCCGTAGCATTGGGTGCATAAGCAGTAGGTGCTAGAGCATGGGGGTTCTAGATGTGCTTGTGTGCACTCCTGACATGTTGCTGATTGATAAAGTGTGATGCATCATGAAGCATAACATGTGGCAATGAAGGCCCTGCACAACTGTGGAAAGGGGGGCAATTCTACATGATAAACTTTACGAACATCTAACTTTTCACTGCCGACATACTTAATATGTGTAAATAAATATAATGTGTATCTGATGATAAATGTTTTAATATGATGTTATACAGTTTACAGTTCACGTGACATGTAGTAGGCCTGTTGTTTTTTCTAAATAAGCAAAAGCTGGACGCCTCCCTCATCTAAGTCGAGAAATGTAAAAGCTACCTGGAGTAAAATAAATAAATAAACCGATTTAGAAATCATTGCAGGATAAAACAATATTGCGTACCTATTTATATTCGTCTATCATTTTGAGACGCGGGATGGAAACGGCATCAGAACAGCTGATCCACCGTAAAACAAAACGGCACCCAACTGATCAAGCTGCAAAGAGACGTCATAGTCTTATTTACTGTAGCCTATAATTGTCTGACCTGCAATACCGGTGTAATAAAAAACCTAACAGCAATAATATGAATGGCTGATTGTGTTACACAACCTCTCTCACACTGTCACTTTCATAAGGGGCCGATCACAGAGACACGGCGTTAACAGGAAAGATTAGAACCTTCCTTGACAATGAGCTACCTGGATCTTTATGCTTACAAACTGCTACATTACAGGTTTTCAGTTGAAAGCTGTGATTTCTTTATGGGTAAAATGTTACCAAACACGTTACCAATATGATCCATGTTTCATTGAGTGTTCATTATCTCTGCTCCTGATATATTTGTCAGCTTTCTGACTTTTTCACAGAAGCTACTGACATGTACCATATTGTCTGGATGTTTTATAACAGTTGTTCTCTACAAGATGGTTTGAGAGAAGATTTCAATATTCTAAAATTATCCATTTGATAATATTTCTAATTTAGTGTATTTAACATTAATAAAATATGTACACACAGTGTATTTATTTAATGTTTTCAATTAGTAATAGTTTATACTGTAATGTTATATATTATTTCATTAAAAAAGTTATTTTTGGTAGATTGAAACAGTGTATTACCATTATTTAATGTCGTCAGCTTTTCAATGTAGGTACTTCACTACCTTTAAATATCCAATATACTGTTTCTGAGGATTTTCTTTAGCATGGCTCTGCGATTGAACTTTGACCCGCAAACAAGCCTTTATGACTTCTCACCTTCAATCTCTCTCACTCACCCTCGCTCTAACTATGCTATTGCTCTGCCCTCTCTCTCCCTCAAAACTCTGTGTCTTGCTCTGTGTTTAAATGTTGCTTTGCCTTGCTATGCATGCAACGACATGCTGAGAATCACAAAGGGCGGGCAAGAAAAACCAGACAGAGACAGGACCAGTGAGAAAGAGAGGAAGGAAGGAAGGAAGGAATAGTAGGGGGAATGCAGAGGCTGAACAGAGCAACGAGTAATGCTAGAGATATTGGACAGAATGCATGAGGACTAACGGCTACGAGTTTACAAAAAGAAGAATAGAAAAAGAGTGATCGCTGAACATTAGTTGAGAGTGAACATAATGTCTCAGAATCTGACTTACATGCATCCTATCTCGGCAGCAGAACTTCAGAAGTGTGATATACCGCTCTAAAAACGGCACCGTGTCTTCATCGGTTATTTTTATCCCATGGACAAAACAAACATGGATAACTCCCTATTTTGTGGAACCACCTGCACAGAGGAAATGGAGGTGACTGACTTTTTCCTAGGCTTGACCTTTTCCTGACCCCCACACTCAACCTTTCTCCTTGCCATAAGGTGATAAACCACAAGCTGCTGATGACACGGTATTTTCAGGAACCAACTCTGGCTGGAGTGTTGCTGGATAAATAATCTGCTATCAAGTACAGCTTAATGGAAAAGCAAAAGCCAGAAAAGTAGTGCAAAGATGATGACGCACCAAACTGTTTGGATGGAAGCTAATACGTGCCCGGTGAGTCACTGTGCCACCTCTAGCCTGCTACACGGCCAGCGTTTCTTCTGCCGGGAATGGGCCTTGGACAAAGTTCAGCACTGCCTGGAGGCTCGTGACATGCCTGGTTACCCACCAGGGCTGTTGGTTACAGGGGGTCCTGGAGCAGGGAAGACAGCCTTGTGCACAGAGGTTGTTTGTCCCACATCAGAGCCAGGTATGAGGTTTGGGCTGGCACCACGATGCCTGGCTTCCCACTTTTGCCAGAGGGAAGACCAAAGAAGTGTAGATCTGTGGAGGTTTGTGCTGGGCCTAGTGGAACAGTTGAGGGGGTCCAATCTCCTCTCACCTGGGTACAAGGAGATACTACATACCCCCAAAGTTGCATCTTTCCTTGAGCCTCACCATTGCCAGAAGGACCCCGACGAGACATTCAAAAGGTTTGTATTTAATACTACCCTGTACTTTCTACATATTTTTAGATGCCTTCCAACTACGATTATATTGCAGTTACATTGTGTACAGTGTGTTAGCTTTCATGGTATATACTGTATGGCTTAAATGATGTTGTATCTGCAACAACATATAGATATTAAAATGGCAGGAGAAGAAACTTTTCAGAAGCCATTGTTATTTGTTTTACAAATGCACAAAGAGAATTCCAGTCCAAAAAGACTGTAAATCATTTCAATTAAAAAATAGATAAAATAGAACAAAGGAAAAAGTTAAATTATAAGGTTAATTAAATAAAAGACTGTTGGAATAAAACTCAAATTTATTTTAAATTTAAACAGTCAACATTAAGCATGACAGATCTTCTGTAGGTGTGTAGTATAATTACTAAACACATTTATTCTGTATGTAGGCTAATACTGTTATTCAAGCTATGAATGAACTCTTTGAAACTCATGCTTACTGTCTACATGTGTCATTGATGCACACTGCATGACTACAGATTACATAATTTGTTCTCTCTGATACTGCTACGTCTTAATCCAGATGGCTGTCATTCGAACAAAGGGAGAAGAACGCAATTGTGCTTCTTCCTTGGCTTGTACAGTTATTGTTTTCCCTGCTCATAATGTAGCCCATTCACTGCAATTACAATGGGTCTACACTCTGTGAGACTGTTGTTTTCATAGAGAGCTTTTCACTCTCCTCTGTGTTGTTTGCACTGTGATACATCCAGGCCCATAGCACCCTCCTCCTCTGTTTGCTATTAGCTTGTGTGAAGAACAGAGCTAGATTCCACATGTGTCTCTGACTGGACCAGAGCCAGAAGTCATGTGTTTTGAGCTCTGGAGTGAGGAAAGTGTCTGTGGGCAAGACAACGTCATGCGAACAGCCAGTTGACAAACAGTTCAAACATGAGCTTGTATTGGTAGGGAAAGTGCATACTTTGCTTGGAAACAGCTGGTAGCCCACTCTAACTTGCAAGTTAACACAACAATAACATAGCGTTACACAGTATAGCACACAGTCTATTATGTGCTTGTAATGAAAGCAGCATTACACTCATTATGACACGTTTGGTCTTTAAATATGATACTAAGCAATGACAATGACATTTATTTATCTATATCCCCTTATTAACTTGACCAAAGCACTAGCTCTTTGTGGCAGATAGAAGGCGCTAAACCTAATTCTATAGCTTACACACATATGATGTGCACTGCTGGCA
>JAODUG010048961.1:0-15876 GCA_027564795.1 Aphredoderus sayanus
GGGGCAGTCTGATACACTGCAGAGGAAGACAGAGTGAGCAATCGTGAGAATGTAACAAGATGACTTTTAGCCAACAGATGGCATGGACAGAAGGGGGGGGGGTTAAGCACTTGGGGAGTGGGGGGCAGTGTGTGTGTGTTTTAACTTAATAGAAGATTGCTTTCCCTCACATGCTCTGTACTTCTACCGTGCCTCCAGCTCAAGGCACTGCAGTGTTTCACATACGAACTGGAGGGGCAACGTAGGCCCACACCCTCCCCGTGTGTTGCGCTCAGCACCGGGTGTTGTGGACGTTCTGCATCCCAGGGTCTTTCACCCTCTCCTAAATTGCTACTTTGATTTACCCAACAACTGCTTAGCATTCATATTGATCTCTGGGGGATGAGTCATTTAATAGCAGTGGATGTTTTTGGAAGGGGAGGGGGGGAGCTACAATTCATTACACAGGAGGGACCATCTTAAGAAAGCACCCTGCACTCGAGGGGCTGTGAACGGCTTTCATCCACAAAGCACTTACATGCCTCCAGCCTGTGTTTATTCTCTCTCAGTAGACTTCAGTCCTCCGCCTTTAGGCAGCGTACCTAGGATTGCTGCTTCAAGGACCCACCGTCTGTCATCAGAGCTCGGATAGTTTAGAGACAAGTCGTTAGCGTTTGCCATCGTTCACCAACCGTGCTTCAAGTAGTAGGCAAACGTTTAGGCTTGGCAGCCAATTCAGGCCTAGCACCCAAACAACATGAAACAGGAGTGTACTGGGCAGAGACGGCAATAATAATAATCCTAATCAAATTTTTTTTTAAAGCAATTGACTTTTAGAAGAAAATTTGTACAATACAGTTAAATGCACAATTAAATCACATGTTGACCGAAAGTATAATGAACCCGTTTCTTTCACCTATAATACAGACCCTCTTAGTTGCTAGGATTACTTCCTACTAATTGTTTATAGCATAATCTATAAACTAAGTAAATATATTCTCACTTTACAGAAGAGGTACAGATTTGTTTGCTGATGTTTTCATTCTATATTTATGCAAGTTCATGAATTTACACAAAGTGGCAATCCACCTACATTAATATCCTAGTCAAGTCATTTGTCCTCACATTGTTGCCCCAAGGTAAGACCTTATTAGGTTGAAGGCTGTCCTGCACAGCGGGACGATAAAAAACATTGACCACTCAGCAAACGAAACAGAAATTGAACCCGACAATCACCTCTGAACATTTACAAAAATCTGTCTTGGGCTCAAGACACACTGTGTTCTTGTTAATCCCCGCCGACCTGGAATACACACCCGGTCTGTTGGAGTGCCGCTCTGGAATGTGAAAACAGCCCAGAACCTCGTTATTCCTTTCTGCGTTCCTCAAATCCAATCGGTGGCCTTTGCAGGAGTGTAAAAGGTTATCTCCTTTTCCAGGGCCCATCTAATTCTATAGCCCAGATCTATACTATTGGACAAGTGATGTATGCGATAAGGCCAGAGAGATTGGCATGTGCACTTACAGCTAATTACTTCCAGCAGAGCTTAGCATCCCAACTCATACGGCTGAATCCACTTGGTCATCAGTTGTACCCATGCTTTCACAGTACTGGCTTATGCGTACATGCATCTATAGGACTTGCCAAGGCGTCTTGAGCGAGACCTCATGAGACCACCCTGATCTTGCAAGCATTTCACCGCTAGTATCAGTCTGGAACCCCTCGATGCAAAAGCGTTTGCCGATTGCACAATCAGGCTGCCAAAAAGCGGATAGCTGAAGTCCACCCCCCCCCCCTCCCCGATGACAGTGTACGTTATACATTTTGGTTTCCACCGGTGATCTGGCCAATGTACACATTCCGATTTGATATTCCAATTGTATTAAAGGAAGTTTCATTGAAATGTATTAGCGCTGCCGTTAAGACAAACTTTGGAAGTGAGGGCTTCAGACTGATACTCTGCTAAATGGAATTGGAACTCACTGTCTCCCCTGCTATGTATATAAGTGAGGTTACCCTGCCAAATTAGCATGAAAAACTGAAAAGAGAAAATGGCATTGCAGCCAATTGCGTATTCCAGCCAGGCCTTCGGTCACAGATTGAAGCTCAGGCATACATCACTAACAAAACATTACTTTTTCTTTTTTTTTCTTTTTTAACAATGGACTGCGAGTGAAAGTCAAAGACTTCTACAGTCCTGCTGTTTCAGGGGGAGCAGGATACCACTTGCAGCGCATATTTTCCATGCAGGCTCCCTTTAATATCTACAACTGCTCGTTGTCACCTCAATTTCTTAGAAAGCTCAGTGCTCCCATTTAAAAATTGGTCAAATTGAACGTCACTCGACCTAATTTGCTGCTAGAATATTAATGGTGTCATCGGGTGAGGGGAAGAAAAATATTACAAAAACATCACACAGGAAGAGTGCCTTATCTGTGATATGACAAAACAAGGTTGAATAAAAACAATGCAGATGTTACAAGTGCCTTACAAGAAGGTCAAACCTAGAGCCATTGTTTACAAATTGGCAACCAATTTGGGCCTCAAACCACAATTAAACATGTTTATATGCGTTATCCCGGTGTATGCGTCTGCACACATTAAGCCAGCGTGAGCATGCATGCAATGCGTTAATCCTCGCCTAGATAAGGTTTGCGGAGATCAGAGTAGTTATAAGTGGTTATAATGCACCCCCCCCCTTCCAAACCCCGTATAGCGCTGTGATCCCGTTGGCTCAAAACAAAGCCTCTTTACTGTCACTGATAGGGAAAATCTGTTCCTGTTTTCACCCCTGCCTCCTCCACCCGTCATTTCCGGGCCATCCTGCCATCTGATGTTCAATACTTTTTAGCGGCTAAGCTATCGATCAGTACTTCACTGACACGCACCCGCGCGCACTCCTGTCTTTGAGTGCATTACCTCCCTAAGCCTGTCTCTCAGCACTCCTTGACGGCAGCAAATGAAGAGCACCTCACCCGTGTTTCAGCCATTAGTTCTCTCAATACAACAGCAAAACATGTCCCATTATCGCTGCTTACGATGGAAGAGAAAGCGGCTCAGCCTTCTAATGTAACCTGATGCTGTCTATAGTGTGTCCTGAAGCCTCCCGTGATGTCCTATTAGGAGATTATTTGGCAGTAGCTACAGGAAAAAGCCTGCCATTATACTGTTCTAGTGGAGGCAAAGCAGCAAGCAGGCAAACAGATTACCCAATGCAGGAAGAATGCAAGAACATGCTAGGCATACAAGCAGAGGTTATATTGTGTTTTAAGCACCCCTTCCATTCTACCCTCAAAAAGATCGAACAGTGTGATAATTTCCCCTTCCTCACCATGCATTAACACAACATTATATATGCCACAAGGCTAAAGCACATTAAAGGTCAGTTTGTTACTATTTGCTAGACAGCTGAGAAAAACCTTCTAAGCTATATAATGGAAATATTACAGAGTACTTTTGAATGATTTGACACAATGTCTTGTTTCTTAAGTCATATAGTATCGTATTTTAGTATATATATATATATATATATATACATACATATATATACATACATACATATATATACACATACACACACAAAAGACGAATATTTTTCAATCCGTTAAAGTATTTCTACCATTGTCTACCACATATTATGTGTGGTAAAGGCAGAACTATAGCAAAACTGACCAGCTTTAGTAGTTGATAAGTCAGCTGCCAGCCATGGCTCGTGATGCAGTGGGCCAATGTATCAGAGCAACCACTAAAATGCAAAGGCGATGGATCATTTGGGGTACTAGGTTTTCATTGTACATCATTAGGTTGTATCTTTTGCAGACCACATGCCAACGTTCTGCAAGGCCCCACGCCATTGAGCGTGAGAACAAGAGCAAGCAGCAGCACTGTGCATTTGTGTGTGTCACACAGACACAAAATAAATAAATTAAAAATAAATATTAGCCAAGAATGCGTCACGCTGCTATACTTGGACCAGAGCGCTTTCTCACCTGGCCAACCTCAGCGATTCCTCCGGAGCCGTCGATCCGGGGACGCTTGCACTCCGCACCGGTCGCGTCCAGCAGAGCCGCCGCAGTCTGAGCGTCGGGCTCCGGGTCTCCTCGCTTCATGCCCCGGACGGCTGCGGGAGCCCCGTTCGGGTTGGCGTGTACTCCGGCCATCGTTTCCAGCTCTCTATCCCGGTCCATCAGACCCCGGGACACAGGCAGCATGATGGATGCGACGTCGGTCGACATTAACATTTAAAATCCCCTTACGTTTCCCGTCGCTATCTAAATTTGGGGAAAATAGTCACCTTTTCGTGGCCACTTCAGTACTTCTGTACCGGTGGAAGATTCCTCTGTGTTCTTAGTCAAACGGCCAGCCAATTGAACGCGTACTTTTTGATTCGCTGCAATAACTCAGATCATAGCCTACAATGTTTGCGTCAGGCCTTTATATAACACTTGTTAAAAATGCTTAGCCATTCTATCAATTAGCGACTTAGCAATTTGATGCAGAGCTTTATTTAAAAAATATAACAAGAATTAAAACAGCTCAACGAAGGATATATTACTCGACTGTTAAAATTCAAGTAGTCTCAAACGTGAATGGCCAATGTTAGTCCCAGCTTTGTGATGTAGCCGTGTTTGCTGACAATGTATTTACTGCGGCCAAAGGCCTACAAGCTCAGATCAGATCATAACAAAGCAATTAAACCGAAGCTGATCGCCTTGAAACATAATGCCCGATTCCTATTAACCCTTTATTCAAGAACACATCAACATCCTACCGCAACTGGAGAAGAATCCTTAAAAATGTCATCCCCTATATCCTTTCCGCCACGTCTAGGAGCGATCACTTTTACCACACAAAAGGTGTTTACTATCCTCGTCAGGAGGTCTCCTGCCCCATGATAGTCCGCTATTCTGCGTAAACGATTCCCCCAAATACAGACAACGGGAATGCGGCGTTCTCTTGTTCCTCGCTCGCTATTTTTTCCTCCTGTTTGGCGGTGTGCGTTCTTGTGGCGTGTGCTCTACAGAAAGGAAATTATCTTCCTCCCCCCACCCCCCCTTCGTGTAGTCATTCCTCTCTCCCTCCCCTTCCCTCGTTCCCCTCCTCCTTTCTTCCGCTCTCCCTTTGAACGTTCAGCCAGCCAATAAACGCAGTGTGCCGCAGTGCTTACATATATTTCATTTGGTGGACTGGGTAGGCGTGGGGGTTGTTATTCGGTCCATAACCATGTAGCTTTAACATGGAGTGGTATTTTCTTCTCCGTAACGCCTACCAGGTGCACAAATTCACTAGAATGGTAGCCTGAAATACGACATGTAAAAAGCAGTTGCAGCTTGTCCACAACTGATGTAGGTTACAAGAGCTAGGCTTAAACTCAAATTGCCAGCGATTTCCAGTCCTACCTTATTACACAATAGTTGAACCACTGCACAGCCCAAGGTCCTCTGAGCATAGGAACATAAGAAAAATTACACCATGTTACTCTGCCACAATATATTGCTTGGGTGACCCCCAGTGGCCAAATACATTATTGAACAAAAAGCTGAAGGTTATATGGTCAAGCTTAGGCATTACGTGTCTAAGACAGAAACAGTAACGTCTTAACCACACATTTAAAGTGACGTGTAAAAAGGGATAGCCCAGGATGCTTGCTTCGAGTCCAATGGGACCAAGCATAAGTGTAAACAATCGGCCTGCCACGTAGCTGGAAACCTTTTGACTGAGAATTTCCTGCTATATGTAACCCCCGAAGAAAGCAGAAACACACCCTTTGTTTCCTCAGGACGACTTTTATTAAGAGCAAGTTAACGCCCAGGCCTGAAAAGGAAAAAAAAAGTAGAGAACATCATGAGGAAAAAATAAAAATAAAAATAAAAATAAAGCCTCGTCATTTCCCCCTTAGTGAATTCTTGCTGGTAGAGTCTGCATCTTACCAGATCATGGCACGGCCTCGCCTCTTCCACAGCTTAGCTGCAAAACAGGAAATGGATCATATGATAAATAATTCAAAAACATGCCTCATTACCAAGTCATTGTCCTGCTGTCACACTGAACCACTGCTACTCAATTATCTGTCAATTTTCCCAGCGACATGCATGTGTGAGGGATTGGGGGAGAGCTCTCACAGAGTTCAGGATAAGGTGCTACTTACCGTTACTGGCCGAAACATCCCTCTACACACGGGCCATCCCGGGGCGAACACACTTCAGTCGAACACATGAAGTAAATCTGAGTGTAAAATACATATACACAAAAATTATATTTAAAAATAAATTATTCATCTGCTGCAATGCATGTTGTCCTGTGTCGAATTCGGCATCCTCTAATGTACCCTTAAATTTATGCGAGTTACTTTATAAATGCTTCGTTTTCTCCCCTTCGCCACAAGAGTTCCATCATCTCCTTCTATAGAGATAATGGCCCATTCTTTCTGGGTGTACTTGATCTTTACGTATTTAAAGTGGTCATTCCATGCCCCTTTTCACATGTTAACAATTCCTTCAGGTCTCAGCAATATCTTTGACATGCTTAGGTAAGAATCCCACAGATTATGTGGAATAGCGCTGTATTATGCCTATTTCACACTCTCAAACAGTCAGTTTCACTGAACAATTCTTTAACCCTCGTAATGTACTCAGAAATATCGTTTTTGGCCACCTGACAGCGCCTTCTGATTGTGTATGATTTATGTGTTTTTCAATTGGCGTTGCTTAGTGTAATTATTTATTACATTTTATTTATGTATTTACGTCGTTTTTGTGCCTTTTACTCTTCTTGTTGTCCTCGGGTTTCAAAACACACCTTGCTGTGCCAGCAGTGCACATCAGATGTGTGTGTAAGCTGTAGAATTAGGTTTAGCGCCTTCCATCTGCCACAAAGAGCTAGTGATTTGGGTCAGTTTGACCCAGAGGACAGAGGACAAGGGTTAAATGCATGAGTCCCTGCTCTCCCCGCCCCTTCTTCCGCATAGTGTGCTGACCATTTGGTTAAACAAGTAACGTTATACAAAGACATAAATTATCGTCGCTATAATGGACATGTCATTTCTTTGCACAATATGATTGATTGGTGGTCCGAATAAAAGCAGCTGTAACTTGCGTGCCGGCGGACGACAATTTTTGGCATGGGATCTTTTTGTGTCAAACGAGCATTGCCGACGTTACTTAAATCAACACATCAGTTTACCATTACTGAATAACCTAATGTAATAGAGTTAATGTTGTGCACGTCACACTAATTGATGTTATGTTACTGTCACAGACAGCCTATATGACTTGAGTTGTGTTTATGCTAGGTAGCCTGCCAAAAAGCTAGGTTTGCATACTTGCAATCAAATTAATTTCCTTGTAGCTTGTATACATTTTTTCTGAATACTATGGTAGATGACTATCCTCATAGGGGCGTTACCAGACAAGCCGAGGAGCTTCTACATAGAAAGCATGCACCTTCCTAATTTGCCAGTTTCTCTGCCTCTTTTCCTTCTACGGCCATTACAGACCAGGAAGGTAACAGTCCACTTTCAAAGACCTACACGTGTCCAATTCCAGTTAGGTCATTATTTTCAAAAACAAGAAATGGTTGTTTTTTCATGTAATGACTCCTTTAAGTCTGGAAGGAAGGGGCTTCTCTGCGTAATACATTTGAAACACTATTTGGCTAATGCATAAACAAGTCAATCCCCTTGACATCCTGTCTTAGTTTCCTGTTTCCAGGAGGAAATACCACAACTACTTTATGGAGACTTTAAAAAAAAAAAAGTTATTTTCTTTCTACACTAAAAACATTCAACAGGGCTTCCATCAAAGTATCCATCTGTAATGAAAGCATATACTATTTGCTATACATTCAAGTTTATGTACTATAATAAACAATCCTTCATCACACATATGCATTTAAATATTGTGCACAGGCTACTCTTCCCAGAGTTACCCTGACAACTTAAGTAGCCAAACCAAAAGCCAGAGCCAAGCAGCATGATGTACATTCTGCATTTGTCAATTGTGTGCCCCTGTGAGCCCCACCTCCTCATCCGGGTCCATGGGCTTGCCATCCTGGAGGAACTGGAAGGTGCTGATGGTGAACCTACGGGTGTGGCCTGGCGGAGACCCAGGAGGGGGCGTGAGCAGAGCCATCTGCTGAGAGGCAGGATCCAAGGGGTTTGGGCATCTGGGTGGGGGTGGTTGGAGGGAGAACAGCCTTGTGATACCATCCTGCAGGCTAGCGTTTGACTTCGCCACAAGAGGCTCTGTCTGGAACCCCTCAATTCAACATGTTTCAAACAAACTCCCTTCCATACGACCTACCAACCATTAACTCTAGAGCAGCGGTTCCCAATGTGTGGGTCGGGACCCTCGGTTGGGTCACGAGACACAGGAGGGGGTCACGAGATCACTTTCAGAAATTAAACAACATTTAAATATTGGAATTAGCATATTCTAGCCATACGTTTTGGTAGTAGTATAGTTTATACATTACGTTGATGTATTCTGCTACTAGCCTATATTAAAGTACTATAAAACAATATTGTGGCTGTTATAACCACCAGCTTAAAATACTTCAGCTAGACCCTTATTGGTCTGATTGTGGTCTACACAAGCGTTTGCACTGAGGGCTTCTGGACTGGTACTCTCCTTCCAAATGACAGCTGCCACACAAGATAAGCCCACCTTCCCCATCCAAGTGTCCCTACATGACTGCCACTGTGTCATACTAGAGCGGCAGCATCTCAGACCAACACAAATGTTCTTGTGGGCCAGTACCCAGACCCACCCGTTGTACAGCAGCACCCAGACGGCGCGTCCCGAGCGGGGGTACGCCAGGCAGTAGTGCACCAGCAGCACCACACCGGGGTCGGGCGCGTGCAGCAGGCGCACCTCCAGGTGGAGGGGCTTCCCCAGCAGCATCTGTAGGGGCTGGTGGTACTGGGGGTGGTAGTCGCTGTACTGGGCATCTGGGAGGGGGGAATTATAAGCAAGTTCTCATGAGCCGCTTTCACATACGATTGTCATTATTGTATCGGGTTCAAATAGATCAAATTTAGGATAGAAAACCTTTTTTAGTTCAGTCTCACTTATCTGGTAAGTATTTATTAACAAATATAAAAATAAAGTAGAGTAAGCGATTGCAAGCTAATTCACTTTGTCAAATTCAGATATCTCCTTGCAGTCCGCTAGTTGACCATTCTGTGCGCTGGAGCAGAGAAAAAGCTGCGTTTCTACACCGCCCTGGCTCAGTAAATGGGAACACAAAGTGGTGCATACACACAACAATGCCCTAGCCTTGGCAACTTCAGGTCAAGCTCAAGATGAACGGCCAATGAAAGAGGTGGAGACGGCGTTACCCTTGGCGATCCTGAGCTGTACCCCGAACACGCCCTCCTGGTGGACGGAGGGCCCCAGAGACGGGGTCTTCACCAGGTATCCAGCGCTCACGGACCCCGGCAGGTACCGGCACTCCACCAGCAGCCTGATGGATGGGTTGCCATGGAAATGCAGGACAGACAGACAAGACTTGGTAAATGAACGTGGTTCTCCCGTCGTGGTCTCCCACATAACACACTGTCCCCACATACGGTGAATGTATTCATACATATCAGTTACTAAATAACACGAGTCAGAATGACTCAGGGGGTCCAAACTCTGAATTAAGGAACCACTTGGCTCAATGACTTGCTAAAAACATTCAGTGCGATTTAGGGTTTGCAAGGAAAAGTTCTCCCACCGGATAGGCGAGTCTCTGGTGATGCTGCCATAGTTGAGTGTGATGGACTGGAAGAGGTTATGGATCTCCACCACGTAGATCACCGCCTTGCCGACAGCCTGCCAAGACAGGCGTGTCAGCAGACAGGCGTGGAGCAGGGCCGCAGCCCCTTCACGCTCCAGACCAGAGGTGCGTTCAAATTCGGCAAACAACTGCGGCGTTTTGACGCAGTCTGTTTTCGCGTAAAGATCGCGAGTTGTTATATTCAAACTGGAACCCTTTGGTCCGACGTCCGTGGGTGTTCGCTGAGCCGTTTGAACACGTTTAATTAGTTTGCCAATTTGGACGCACATCAGACCGGGTTCACGCGACAAGGGTTATCGTCGTCAGGGAAACGCGTAAGCGGCGGTCAACCGCGGAGCAGCTCACCAAGCGCCGCGCGCCACAGCCGTCCATGGGGATCTTGAAGAGGGCGTAGTCGCGGGTCACCTTGCGGGGCTTGCAGCTCGGGTCGCCGGCGGCAACGAGCAGCGCCGGGGACAGGGGTGGGTCGGTGAGCGAGGCCGGCACGGAGAAGACAAAGTGGTGGTCACGCGAGCACTCTGCAGCGGGAGGGGAGATTCATATTGTTACGGAAAGGTCACGCTAATGAAAAAATAAAACCCATCCAAAAGGTCAGGAGACTCGGGAGGCGATTGATGAACAAGACCAACGGCATCCAACAGCCTTTTCACACTGTTCTTGTCAGATGCCATTTAGAACAGCGCTGGGACACCGCCATTAACTTTTCCATACTGAGTGAAAAAAATTAAATGAATAAAAAACCCAGTACAGCAGGGATCGTTACACAGGGTCTGTGACAATCGAGGGAGACAACTGAAATATGTCCCTTGCAGAAAACTTGCTTTTTGCCACATAAAAACACAAGAGCTAGGCACATGTTCCGGCATATGAGGTATACAAAACGAGATGATACGAGTTATACAGGAAGAAAAACAAAAGCTTCATAGTCTACATGTTCCTACATAAAAACAGCTAATCCATTCCATCCTGCCCCCACAAGCTAAATCAAACAAATAAACCCACCCACTGTCCTAAGGCATTTCAGCAGACTACCAGCAGAGCGAACCAACCGCAGAATGTCATGTCCATGTTGTGGTTGGCACCCGCTACTGGTGGGTGCACCGGGTCATTGTGACCCATAGGACAGCAGGATAGATAGATAAAAAAGAGATTCATCTACATAGATGGATTAGGGCTGAGAATTGCAAGGGGACCTGACAATGACACGATACCTAGGTGCCAATATGCACTGCAGAGCACAACATGAATGTAGCTCTTGGGGGTGAGACCAATGAGGAGCACACAAGCTCACCATCCATGGGGTAGTAGCAGGCAGGGGGCTGCGAGCTGAAGCAGCAGCCCAGGGAGGTGCACTGAGCCCGGGACGGGGCACCGGAGCCGCAGGGAAGGCGGTGGTCTGCGGGGAGGCTGCAGCCTGCCAGGCAGCAGCACAAATGTCAGCTGCACAATGGTAGATACACCCTCCCCTCATATTCATCATCCACACACAAAACATCCCCCCCCTCCCCTCCAGCCCGTTAACACTTGACATCCAGTCGGCAGGGCAACAACACTGCCAGGCATCTACCTTTACTGGACCCCGGAGCAGAGACTGGACACGACACCTGCAACTCTCTCCGGCCACTTTGAGTCACGTAGGTGACCTTGGCGACGTACTGACCGCCCTGTGACATAGGCATGTTTCGGTGGAAACCGTGGTTACATACAGTACATTGGAAACATTAGGGCTCTGCAATTAAAACGAGAATTGATCAGGATTTAAATTTTGCCTCCAAACGATGACAAAAACAATGTAGTGTACATTAGGGTTTTGCATAGGGACTGGAAGTATTACTTTTTGTTATTCACTGCCGGTCTCTTGCCTTCCTGCACTTTAAGTGCTATTAACGCTGCATACTGGAGATGGACGCAGCGTGATACATAGTGTAGGTTGTGAGCTTGATGTACTGCACATGGACCATCCTGATCTTGCAAGCTCAATGCAAAAGCCTTTCTCACCGTTTAGAAAACAGTCAACCATCAACTCTGCCATTTATTCCCCCCCCCCCGAGATGACGACATCACCATATGCTGTACATTTGTTTTCCAGCTGTGCTCTAGAGGATTTAAAAACCATTATAATTGAGGTAAAAGTCAGTGGTTCAGTCGTACGTAGGGAAATGCATTAGCACCTCCTTTATAATGCTTTTAAATTGGGAGGTTCTGACTGATACTCGCGACATCAGGATGGTCTCACGTGGCGATAGGATACATAGGTCGTGAGCTTGATGTATAGCACGCATGCAAGTACATGCCTGGACACTTAAAGGACAGTCTGCAGTGTAGGGGAAGTTCAACAGGATGGTGCCATCTTTCTGCGTCCTGGAAGAATACCCACAGTCATCTGCATCGTCAAAGTTCATATGGTTGCCTCGGAGGTCTGGAAACAACAAGGTTTAGTACCCAATCCTACTGACAAGGCAGTCAGCGTGAACACATGCTGACTGAAGCATGTCAGTCATAATAAACCTAATGTAGTCTAACTACTGTAGCTGGGGGGCTCAGGTGAACAGACCAGCCCCCAAACAATGATAAAGTTCAGCTTATGCAGAGATGTGCCCAAAACCTGAATACACCGTATTGGAAACCAAGTGCACACACACACACACACACCCTTGACAACAATCTCAGAGACAGGCCCGGGAGGGAGCTCCACAGTCATCTTCTGCGAGGAGCAGTAAACCGTCGGCATGGGGACAGGAGGAGGGGCCACTCCGGCTGGAACTGTGGGGTAGGCTGGGGGAGGGGTAGAGAGGTCCTGCGGCGCCCGATACGGACACTGCAGCTCCAGGGCTCGGTGCCTTGCTGCCGAGGTGTCCCAGACCTTCAAGCGCAGGTAGATGGTGCTGGAACCCTGTGGGCAGAGACAGGGGGGGGGCCCGGATGACCGGCAAGCCCCCAGAGAGCTGACCGTCAGCGACTGCAACACAACAGCCTTCGTCCAATTCAGTCTTCAGAACATCTCCCCGCGGCGCACTAGCCGCCCGTTCTGTGTGCGCTGAAAATAACGATGCCGTTTCTACACAGCCCTGGCCTTGTAACCAGGAGCTAACAGCACTATCCCAGCCCTGGCCTTGTAACCAGGAGCTAACAGCACTATCCCAGCCCTGGCTATGTAACCAGGAGCTAACAGGTGACAGCACTATCACAGCCCTGGCTATGTAACCAGGAGCTAACAGTGTGACAGCACTATCCCAGCCTTGGCAATGCGTGTCCAGTGTGGTTCTGAGGGAATGCCCTCTGGCGCTTAAGGGAGAGGTGTTTTTGTTGTGGTTTTCTCCAGCATCACTGATTACACTTTTTTTATTAAATGGAGCTGATGCAGGAAGACCCAGCGATTCACTGCTGTAAAAACATTTAACATTTAGCACATTTAACGCAAAGTTGAGTTGAACATATTTGCAGACATTTAAAGTTACATTTAGAAGATGCTTTTATCCAAAGCAACAGTAGCTGAATAGGTCATATGCCAATCATAAGCAAATGATATTATTAGAATAATGACAGCGGCACAGGGCCAACATACATTAAATACATTCTATTGTTCAATCCTCAAATATAATTGCCAACAGTCTATATATTAGTGCCTTATTTTCCAAGATAGGACTGTCAAGAATTGCTCACCGGCAGAAGTTTAAATGGTAACTGTACTCTGCTCTGCAACAAACTGTATGATAGACACTGTCTAAATTACATAGCTAGTACAATATGGTTGTTATGGAGTGAAGATAACCAGAGTTGTGACTCCCACCCGTTCCTGGGTGTGGCAGGAGGGAAGGGGAGAGTGAAAGATCAGGCCCGGTATCTCCGCTGTCTCCAGCTTGTATCCACAGTGTGCTGGCACGCTGGACAGGTACAGCCACGTACTGTCTGGGTCTGACGTCAGAGAGAGAAGCCGTTAGACCAGAGACACAGAACACTGAAGACAGAGCAACCTAATCCATCTCTATGGGAGCAAAAAAGTGGTGGGGCAGTTCCGGTCTCAAGTGGGCGTGTCACCCTACATCAACAGCATTTGATGGAAATCTAGCGCAGCCTTCTGGTCTGCGTGAAGGGGTTTTCTTTATACAACTATGGGATCAGCCCCCTCCCCCCTGCCAAAAGTCTAATGTGGAAGTTGTCATTTGCACCTATCACTTCGTTCTGTCTGGTTAGACCACTAGTTGGAGAAAGTGTGTGGCTAGCGCATCTATGCAAAACAGAGACTACCTGAGGAAAACCAGTCACATCAAAAAAGGACCAAAAGGATGTTTGGCAGATGGAAGCACGTCCCCACATCTGGCTCTTTCTGAAAATTACCGCGACACAGATGTTTCACATTTAATTAAAAAATAAAATACACACACACACACAACTGACCTCTGACCTGAACGGAGTCCGGACGGGCCCAGGGCAGGTAGGCCACCATCCTGCCGGACAGACACCAGATGGAGGGGGACAGCGAAGAAGGAGGGGGTGGCGTTGTGGTAGGGGGTGTTTGAGGGGCGGTCGGGTAGGCGGGACCAAGCGGCCCCGGGGCAGAGGGGTAACCGGGGTACGAGGGGTAGTAGGAGCTGCCACACACCGGGGGGCAGGCTTCTGGCACGTTGTGGGGCCACGGCCTGGGAGGATAAGATGAGCTCAGCTGTGGTCCGGCGGGGCGAGACGAGCCTCCTGGGTACTGTAGTGCCACCGGGGCCTCAGCAGGGGGCCCTTGGACTGCTGGCCGGGCAGCAAGGGAAAGGTAGTAGAGCAGGTAAGGATGGAACGGAGGCAGCCATTTCGGTGCAGCGGGTCCACCGGTGGCGGGAGGACCTTGGGTGAATGGAGGGTAGAAGGGAATGTACCCATTGTACAGGTCAGAGGGATACTGCGTGGGGCCTGGAGGTTCTTTAGGTGTCCAGGGAGGGCCATGTTGGGGTTCTACTGCCACAGCAGGAGGGTAGGGGTAACGCAGGGGGTACTGCTGGCCGGGGCCCTCCGGGTATAAGGACTGCTGAGTTTCAGGTGGAGAACCGCCTGCAGGGGGCCGTGGAGGGGGAGGATAGGCCTGAGGGAACCAGAGCTCCTGGGGAGGGTACAGGGAGAAGTCCAGGAGCAGAGGAACATGCTTGGTTTGGGTCTGAGGTGGTGGGGGGAACACGGGGCCTGGAGGGTAGGGGTACCGGGGATCATCGCCGGGAGGAACGGGCAGCAGATACGGAGGAGGAGCATGGGGGACGGACGGAGAGCGTGCTGGGCAGGACAGGGCGTGCTCGTGGCCATGCAGGAGCAGCAGGAGCTGGGGTCCGGCCTGGGAGAACAGTGGATACAGCTTGTCAGGCCGTTGTGAGTGCCAAGTCATGACACTTCATACCGTGTAAAGAAGTCATGACTTGGCACTCCATACCGTGTAAAGAAGTCATGACTTGGCACTCCATACCGTGTAAAGAAGTCATGACTTGGCACTTCATACCGTGTAAAGAAGTCATGACTTGGCACTTCATACCGTGTAAAGAAGTCATGACTTGGCACTTCATACCGTGCGAGGAAGTCATGACTTGGCACTTCATACATACGCCGTTAACGTGCCAAAATCATGTCTACTTCATACTCTAGGTAAATCCATTCAGCCGAGTTTGGTGACTCACCCCAATGTTGACGCAAGGCGCGTCGAAGGGAGCAAACAAGACCAGCTCCGTGGGTCTGGACCGTACACGGTAGGCGCAGTCCACTGCTACGAACGGCTGCACCGTCCCGTTCACTGCGGGACAACAAGGCTTCAGATCCCATTTCTAACCGGTCGGTCTTAAATGAAACAAAATGAGTCACAACACGAGTGACAGGCGGGGCAGAAGGTGAGAACATTCTTCACTACATATGATACAGCAATATCAATGCCAGTTTCATATACACCTGCAGTTTTCACACCATAAGATGCAGGTTTTTATAAAAAACGGCACATTTGGTCAATATCGCCGCCAGCGTTGATGTAGCTCATCAGTACTGTTATTTTAGTTTGCAGTTACTCTTTAACCCTCATAATGTACTCCGGGTCAGAATGACCCAAATCACTAGCTCTTTGTGGCAGATAGAAGGCGCTAAACCTAATTTTACAG
>JAODUG010048971.1:0-15874 GCA_027564795.1 Aphredoderus sayanus
GTGTACAAGTCACATTGTAATACATATCTATAATGATTACATCTACAGTATGCAGGTGTACAAGTCACATTGTAATAGAAATCTATAATGATTACATTTACAGTATGCAGGTGTACAAGTCACATTGTAATACATATCTAGAATTATTACATCTACAGTATGCAGGTGTACAAGTCACATTGTAATACATATCTAGAATGATTATATCTACAGTATGCAGATGTACAGCATATGGTACAGTCACATTATAATGATCTACAGTAGCTACAGTATTGGTATTAGTGCAAGCATGTAAATACTGACCATGGTCATAATGATAGTGGCTATCATTATGAACATGGTTCATAAGCAGACATTTAGGTTGTTTCATTAACATGTCAGAGTAATTCTATTGTAATGCTCTCAAACTCAACTATTTAGAATATGTGCTACTCTATAGTGAGGACTAACAAATAACATGACTATTAAATGTAATACCAGCACTGCACCAAAAGCTGTGCGTTGATTTGATTACAGTAAAAAAAACATTGGTGAATCATGGTGACCATATTAATGGAAACCATGTTTAGTGAACATTGCTGAAATCAGACACTATTTTTAGACACCACATTGATTGAATCAGTGTGTTCAGGCTGTGCTCTACTCCCACGCTCAAAGGAACCTATATGGGATGTCTATTGCCAGGTGTATTCATCTTGTGGTGTTTGTGTGCAATATTACAGGCTCCTTTATGTATAATGTTAGAAAATCATGTCCGAAGTAATGTATATTATTATGTATTTTATATGCTGCCTTAACGTCTCAAATACATTTCATCGCTACATTCATCATGTACCTGTCAACATTTATGTGTGTGGGGTAGGGTTGGGTGTTTTAAATACAAGTTGATATACTCTCAGATGCCAGACACTGGTACAGTATTTAGTGGCGTGTAATTCCACAGTTCAAAGATGTCCGTAACAGCACAAAGTCTGGCAGCATGGGAAAGGTGGCACTTCTTTATGTGCTTTATGCCTCTGAGCACAGGTTCACTTTGACTCATGGATCCCACAAAGGGGTTCATAGCCCAGGTACAGTACTGTATGAGAAACCATTTATTTTTGCTGAATATTTTGTCTACAGGACCACTTAACAATATAACTATATGACCAATGTGACTAATAACATTGCCGTACTGTACATATACAGCTATATTGAAAAAGATTTAAAAATAGTAGAAAGAGATTACAAACCATCGTGCCTCACATCGAGAATCACTGCCTACAGGAGCCAAGAACAACTGGTACAACCAGTGTGGGACAAGGATGTCACATCACCTCCATGACAAATCAATGTGTCCCCCAGCTGTATTACTGTGAACATCACAATACATTCGTCCACTTGCTGCTGAGTTTTTTCAGGCATTCCGTGCTGCCATATCAGATATTGCCCAGGATCAAGGCTCTTCTCCATCAAGATGACAAGGGAAACAAGATATTGAGTGATCTATAATATGTCATATTATGACATGCAATTTGCCACTGGGCTAAAAGTGTGACATACTACATATCTTTGTTGATACATTTACTAGCAGCTGTAATCATTTAAAATTGAGAATTTATAAATAACACAGAGAATAGGTGTTGCTACTCTACAGTACAGTATGTGCTAGATCCTTCTCACTGTAGCAAACTTAACAAATCCTTCAACCTTGGAGTTAAAATGTCACAACGATTAAAGCACACAATGCACTGGGGTGATGGTCATTTTTGCAAGGCAATTAAATAAAATGTAGAATGAAAATAATGAACTTACCTTTAAAAAGAATTGAGAATTATTTATTTGGTTACTTCAAATGGATAAGTGAATACTATAGTCAAAATGCTGATGGGACATCAAAATATATTGAAATATTACTATAAATCAGTGGGTCACACACATTTTTGTCTCATAGACTGGCAGCCCTTTCAATATAGCTTAAGTATAACCTAATAAACTCATCTTGACCCCATTAGCTAGACTATTTGTTCCACTCTGCACATCAGGCTGGAAGATCTTCATTACTAGTAGCCTATTATTATAATTTATTGTATTATGAAACTGGATATTATTACAATGATTTTCTCTTGTTCAAATAATAGGGCCACAGAGGGGTATGATTATTGTGATAATATGCTAGAAATCAAATCACAGACTTCATTACCAAATTACACTTCCATTTGTTTTGCTAATTAAAGTTAAAACATAACCTCTGGTTAGACAAAGGCTAAATTAAAGTAAATGCTGAAAAGTAAATGTTTATGCTGAAAAGTATTTTTACGCCTGGTTGCATCAGTACTAATACTGTGCCTTAATATCAATGCTACCTCCACATCCACCACTGCTGCAATATGATATGTATATGATATGATATGTTTACAGCCACACATTAATGAGTGCTGTATTACATTCCAGCACAAAATAGCAGGTCAGCAATGAAGGTGGGTGGCCATTCAGGATGTACTGTATTACAGATGCTTTTTCTCGTACATCTTGGAAATTTAAGCCTAACAATTTAATAAAAAATTAAAGAAAACAATTACAACCCCAGACTGGGACAATATGGATATTGAAGTGTTTATTTTCACAAAACAATTGCATTCACAAAGGTAAACATCAAATAATATGATGCTGCATTGTTTCCAATACAGGGTGAATAGAATTGACAAACCATTAATTTCTTTTTTTTTATTAGCATGTTCGATACTCTCCCAACTTTTTTGTAATATCAAAATTGTGAAGAAAAGCAAAGGCACTAATAATACATTAAAGCTGATGTAGGTTGGGTTTGATAGTTTTAATGAGAGCTAGCTCAGAAGAAGGAGGGAAGAAATCAATATTTTGTAAATCATCAACCCAGAAACCCACCCACTCCTCCTTTGCTCCCTCCCTCTGCAGCTTGTTGACGTACACTCAGGTGATTGACAGGCAAGGTAGCTTTGACAGACCAATCAAGGAAACGAGGCCATGATTGTTCAGAAATCCTTGTGAAGCTGGTCAAATCTAAACCCACTTATATAGAGGCAGGGGCTATCAACCAGAGAAGATATTCTCAGAGATTTTTATTCACTGATAGCTGACACATCCGTCAGCTATCAGTCTGCTATGTCTATGACATTTCTACTTACACTAAATGCATAGCTCTAAAATCCTATAGCACATTTAATGCTAACATTTTAAGTAAAGAGGTGTTTAAATACATCATGTTTGGCACCATTTACACATCTGGGCACAAGTACTGTATATCACAGAAATATAAAAACTACTGTGGGAGGTAGAGAGTGAGTGAGAATATTATATCTCATCCATCTGTCCATTGTTTCTATGAAGACTATAATGCCACTGCTATAATGCTTTTGATTGTTGTTGTGAGGATTTGTCACAGTTAAATTAATTCTGACACTCAGGGATGATATGCAAATGACAGGCTGAGGCAACCGTATTTCCACAGCAGTAATTAACAGGCCCATCTGGCTCATTAGAATGCATGATCTCAGTAACTAATTGAGTCTTTTATGTGAGGAAGTTGGTGTCATTATTGTAGATTGACTACAAATGATTGGTACCTTGATAGCCCCTAACCCCCCCCCCCCCCCCCATGTTCTTAGCCAACTGGATTAATCCATCACGCTCTCACACAGCCAGCAACTAGGAGGTGTGAGCCATATTAGATATGGCAATATATCTGCCATTCTTCTATAGCGAGTATTGATAATGTAAATGTACACCAAGTATAACATTGTTTTAAATGTAGATTCAATGTCTGCTCTCACTATTATAAGCAAGGGAAGATCACATTGGTTTTACTTAAAAGGTATTGTAAGGGATGGTAAGCTAATAAATGTTTTGTCACCAATTATCTCCTCACGGTCTGCTACCTTACCAGTCCCATTCTCTATGCATGCTAAAACATGTATCCGGTACTACCACACTAGCCTCACGAGACCATCCTGATCTTGCAAGCTTCCGTTTGACGTGAATCTGTCTGGAGAGGCAAGCAAACCTTTCAATTCTGTCTAGTATATCTTACGTGTGACCAATACTGCGATCATAATGGAGAAGTGGTCAAGATAATGGATGGATAGATGGATTTCTCAAAAATTACATATTACATAAGTTAAACAAATCATATTGCAACACTGAATTGGATTAACCTGAGTACAAATTCATATTTGTAGACAGTATATTTGTTTTTACAAACAATGGCGGTGAATCAATGGCAGTTTTATGCAAATGTATGCATCCAGTAGATCTTGGACTGAGGGGTTACATCATGATGAATGTCTTAAAATCGAGGTAAGAACAGTTTAACAAAAGTGAAAGCAATTATGTATGATACAGTATGTCTGTTACTATGCCACAGTAAGCATCAGCATAAACACACACACACACAAACACACACACTGCACGTGCTGCCTGACCAGCTATGTAAACAAAGAACAGAGGAGCTCAGATTACAACACACATAGGGAAAGTGGCTCTGCTCAGGGTGCAATAATAATTACATAGAGAGTAGTTGTTTGCTGCTATTGATATTCAAAATGAAATATATAGGATCTTTAAAATATACTTTAATATTTAGTGACACATCCCATTGCACGTTAATAAGAAAATGTATTCTACATATAAGAAATGTATTCTGTGTTATAGCTTCATGTACTCTGGCCCAGTATCATCCACATGGATCATTTCACCTCAAGATAACTGATTCCTAACCCCATACAAACATTACTTACATGTAACCATAAGTTTAAAAAAGCAACAGTCGTAGCCAATCAACCACCAGTGTGACACTTCACAGTACAGGAAATAAATAAATGTTGAAATGACCCTGATAACAGTACTAATTGCCTACAGTACTAATCTTCTTTAGTTATCATCTGGTATCTGCAATAACCCAAAGCCTGATGATTGTGAATTGCTCACAATAATAGTGTAACAGAGGGATGTCATTTCTGAAGCAGAGAGCAAAATGCACAAGGGATATGAGTGCAAACCTACATTTCCACTGTTTCACACAACACTTTAACAGGCCAGCAAAACTTGAATATAACTAGAGATAGCAAAATTAGGGATTATAAAACATTTTGTTTACTGGCTTTAGTGCTGACTGGTACAAGAAAAATGCATACATAACCACTAACAAGCATTATTCATTAACAAGGCTAGAGGATCAATACTCAGTGGACTATTTGAAGCAGATGAAAATGGATGACATCCAGTTCGTTTTGTGCATATTTTTATATGTACAGTAGCACTATTGCATTCTAGTCTCTCCATTAAATGTAACCGACAGAAATGCACTATACTATATACTATATAATTATGCCGTTATGATTAAGAAACCTGGCCATTGACTGACTACTATAATGTATGACATTGCAAACGGAGGATCGGTCTTTGTGGCTGATGGAGGTGGAACAGGCCATATTTATTTACTTTGTATTACTTGGGCTCTTGCTGTATCGGAGTGGCTGAAAAAGAAGGCCAACCTGGACCCATAGACTGGACCGACTGGCGTCGTCCTTCACATATACTCAAACGTCATTGTTGCACATCTGGGTTATACCCTGCAAATCAATAATTTCACAGAATGCATATAACATTTTAGGTGGCTTTTCCAGCCAAATAATTATCCAAATATGCTGACAACATACTGTAATCTATGCATGTAACAGTGTATTAATAGAGGCGGCATATCAGGAGGATATGGTAATTACTTTCTATCACACACCTAAGCTACATAATGCTACCGGTAGCTCTGGCTGAACGCTTATAACGGATGGGTAACACATTTCTGTCGACGCATGATAGTGCGTAATATTCCACAGCCACAGGTCCTTCTACTGTAGCAACGAGCACTGCTGACAAAAAAGGGAGGCGCGTAGTTGCTGGAAATGAGTAGCCTAGTTACCCACCATTCTTGTCCCCTGGGTATATGGGTGATATTTATAATCGTCTGCGTGCCCTACCTGTATACGCTTGTGGAGGAGTGGGAGCCGAGCTGACGCATGGAGATGAAGATGCCGCATATGGAAGATTAGAAGTCAACTTGACCAAAAATGCAACCAAAACACCTCAGCACAGACGACGCGTGGACCCAACGCACAATGAGCGTCACATAATTGATTTCTAAAACAGGCGAATTAAACGTGCGTAAAAAGTCTAATTGTTCAGGAAATCTGAAATTTGTATTTACTGTAGGCTACTTAAAAATACACAATGTATGTGCGCATAGGTTACATAGGCTGAAATGTTGGTTATTTGCATATGCAACCATCACACCTCGACACTATAGCTTATTTCTAACAAGTTTGAGGTTTTTTTACTCGACTTATACGTTATGAAAAAGGCCTACGAGTTTTGCGGGAAATCCGTGGTTGCTACTCTGTTCCCGTACACGGGATGCAGGGGGGCATGGGTGAAAGTTGATTTAGTGATGGAGATTTTCCATTACGTATTGCCTACTACACGTTTCGCCCCAGGGGAGTCGTGGTACTGACTTTAGTAGAAAGCATAGGCTATACTGAGCTTTCACTCACTGAAAGGAATACACCAGCAAATACCATATAACCTACTGTTTAATTGGCCTAGTTTATAAGCCACTTGACACAAGTATTGAAGAAAAAAACTACAACTTACAAACCCGTTGCCCAACAGTTCTTTTGTAGGCCTAATTGTATACACTTGTTTAACTTAATATCAGCGCAAACCATGTTTAACGGCTGTGGCGGTTGCTAGACAGGAGAAAATAGGCTGACCTCCTGTGCTCTTACCTGGAACGTCGTGTTCACACAGGGCAATATATATTGGCAGCAGGCCCGTGAGGAGGAGGAGATGAAGAATATTTGCAGTGTCTGTGGCATAATATGTCTGATATAGTACCGCCCATGAAATAAGTTAACATGTTCAGTATTCAACTACATCCAGAAGGTCACCCAAGAGACGTTGAGAGGCAACACATTATGTGTGCTAACATACAATTGGTCAATTCACACAGCTTTTTCAGAATATTGAAACATCTTTGATTAAATTTGTAGTTGCTGACAACATACATGTAGATGTTCTCTTGATTTTGGTTGACCATAGCGTAGAAGGCATTCAGGCCTCCTCCAAAAAGGCTATATATCAGTGCAAAACCTGTAGCCTCATTGGAAACATAATTCACATAAAATAACATTAACTCAATGAACATTCGTGTGTAGGCTCCACTTGATCCATCACCTTGCATAGGAAAAAGCATTAAAAAAGCCTATTTGAACTTTTTTGGTATTTTACTGGTTCTTTTGTGCACCCTCCAAAAAGGTCAAATTACAAACATTAAATGTAGATAACAATATGCAATAGGCTGCAATGTGTAAAGTTATGCCACCCACTCTCATTGAGAGTTGCTAAGCTCAGTCACTAGTAACTAATATTGAAGATAAAGATCAAAAAATTACAAATGTACTGTCAATCAAACAAAGAAACATCAACAACTTTCTAAATACATTAATACATATTTAAATATAAAAGTATTACATGTATGCATTATTCAGACACATATGATAATATAGCCATCCATCCATGCTCTAGCAGGGAACACCAAACTTCCCTATCCCGAGCCAGCTCTGACTGGGGGATCCCGAGGCATTCCCAAGCCAGTGTGGAGATATAATCTCTCCACCTTGTCCTGGGTCTTCCCCTAGGCCTCCTCCCAGCTGAACGTGCATGGAACACCTCCCTAGGGAGGCACCTAGGGGGCATCCGAAAATAGATGCCCAAACCACCTCAACTGGTTCCTTTCAACGTGAAGGAGAAGCAGCTCTAGTCCGAGTTCCTCTCGGATAACCGAGCTTCTCACCCTATCTCTAAGGAAGAGGCCAGCCACTCTCCTGAGGAAACCCATTTCGGCCACCTGCTTTGCCTTCTGGCTCAGCTCTCATTTCGTCGGTGTGGTAAAGCATTTGCAATACCGCTCCCGCTGCTCCGATTCTACGGCCAATCTCCCGCTCCAATGTGCCCTCATTCGCGAACAAGACCCCGAGGTACTTGAACCCCCTCACTTGGGGTAAGGACTCATTCCCTACCTGGAGTAGGCACCATCAGTTTCCTGCTGAGAACCATGGCCTCAGATTTCGAGGTGCTAATCCTCATCCCAGCCGCTTCACACTCGGATGCGAACCAATCCAGTGAGTGCTGAAGGTCATGGACCGATGATGCCATCAGGACAACATCATCTGCAAAGAGCAGCGATGAGATGCGCAGGCAACCCAACCGCACGGATCTCATCAATCCCCGTGGCTTTGCCACTGTGTAGTTGTTTGACTACCTCAGTGACTTCCGCCAGGGAAATTGACGATGATCCCCCATCACCATCCAACTCTGCCTCTATCATAGAGGGCATGTTAGTCGGGTTCAATAATTCCTCAAAGTGTTCCTTCCACCGCGATATTACTGCCTAAGTTGAGGCCAATTTACTTCCTTATACAGCTTGGATGGTTCCCCGTTTCCCCTTCCTGAGGTGGCGGATGGTTTTCCAGTAACACCTTGGTGCCGACCCAAAGACCTTCTCCATGTCTTCTCTGAACTTCTCTCACACCCGCTGCTTTGCCTCTTTCACGGCCGAGGCTCCAGCGCTTCGGGCACAACCTTGCAACTACCTCTGGAGTCCTCCGGAATAACATATCCCGGAAGGCCTCCTCCTTCAGTCGGACGGCTTCCCTGACCACCGGTGTCCACCACGATGTTCAAGGGTTACCACCCCTTGAGGCTTAAGACTTTGAGGCCACAGCTCTCTGCCGCAGCTTTAGCAATGCAGGCTTTAAACATTGCCCACTCAGGTTCAAAACTCCATTCAGGGTCTCCAAGAAGGCCGAATACTCTGAACTGCTGTTCGGTGCATATGCACAGACAACAGTCAGCGTTTCCCCCCACCACAACCCGTAGGTGTAAGGAGGCAACTCTCGTCCACCGGGTTAAACTCCAATGTAACAGAACTCAGCCGGGGGCTTGTGAGTATCCCCGCACTGGCCTGGCTCCTCACACCCTGGGCAACTCCAGAGTAGAATAAAGTCCATCCCCTATCCAGGAGTACTGTTCCAGAACTGAGACTGTGAGTAGAGGTAAGCCCCACCAGATCTAATTGGTAGAGCTCCACCTCCAGCACAAGTTCCGGTTCCTTTCCTCACAGAGAGGTGATGTTCCACGTCCCCAGAGCCAGGCTCTGCCGCCCAGGTCTGGTCCGTCGAGGTCCCTGACCTTTTCTGCCACCCATATCACAGCACACCCGACCCCCACGGTTCATCCCACAAGTGGTGGGCCCATAGGATGGAGAGGATGGTGCCACTTTGCTTATTCGGGCTATGTCCAACTGGGCTCCGTGGCAAACCCGGTCACTAGTTGCTCGCCAACGAGCCCTCCCTCTGGGCCTGGCTCCAGACGGGGGCCCCGGGCTTCCTCCAGGCAGGGTAACTCTTCCTCTCGTTTTCTTCCATGAGGGGTCTTGTGAACCATGTTTTGTCTGGACCCTCCCCTGAGACCACTTTGCATTGGAAGACCCTATCAGGAGCACAAGGCTCCAGACATATCAGCTCTCAGGTTCACAGGGACTCACAAACCTCTCCACCACGATAAGGTGATGGTTCCGGGAGAGATGATCATATAATAATTATATAAGTAAATGTCAGCATAATATATATATCCAAACAAAATGTATTATTATTATTATTATTATTATTATTATTATTATTATTATTATTATTAAATTAGGAGGGACTTAGCAACTTGGTGTAACATGTCTTAATGTTAAAGATACAAAATAAGATTATTTTCCATCTGATGAATCTGCCCCAAAAATAATCACAAAAAAGAATATGTTAAGAATAAATGCAAAAACTGAATATTGTTCATTTCCGATGTCCCTTTCTTTTATTGAACACTTTCTCACAAAAATGATCACATTTACATTATGTAGCTCAAAAAACAGTATTCCAAAACCACTTCACTTAATCCTACTGTATATTTGTGGGTCTCTATGCAGTAGGGCAGGTTTTCTAAATCCCAAAGAATGTGTATGCACATTCACAGATCAGAGTAATAATTACTGTGGACTTAGCATTTTTTTAAGTAACTGAAAAGCTTCATTAAAAATGGAACCCATAACATTCATCACTGACATTAAATAAAACCTTTCAGAACTGATATTGAGAGCTTCATAAACTGTAATCTAATATATTTTTTTTCATGGTCAATGTTATCCTAGAAAGACAGAAGGTAAGTACATTAAGTACATTTACCAAAACTCCCACCCCAACAATAATAATGCTAACATAAGACAGTACTCCATCAAAGCTAGGCCTCTGCAGTAGTGGGAAGAACTCTCACAAATAGGGTTTTGGTGTTCAGAGATTCTTCTGAGGAGTCGGCTGGAAGCTCTGAAAAACACACAATTCAAAAGCGCATTATTATGTTAATATGTCATTAAGGTGAGCTGTGCCTAAATGTAGTAAAACTAATAATAGTTTGTAATAATAATAATAATAATAATAATAATAATAATAATAATAATAATAACCTTCTCCCCCCCTTTCCCCAATATAAATGTTTGTTGCACTAATTTGCGTGATATAGAAGGAAACAAAACGTGATGATTCCTTAATGATAGGACTTGCTGATGTGCCACTGGACAACAGAAATGAAAGGCTCCTGTTTTTAACTTACATAAAACAGCTTTAATCTGACACTAAATTTAAAAACATTGTTGTATTCTCTTGTTATAGGCTAATCCTACAAGATATGACAGCTTTATGTAGCCTGTTGCATATAAAATTAATACATGTTCAGATAATTGGAATCTTTGCATCACAAGCTACTTGGTGAAAGTAATCTGGGGAAGTGGGGGCTCATAAAAACCTATGGGTTATCTTTGATTGTAGCCTATACCATGAAAATCTCAGATTTTAAGAGGGTGGGAGTGAATTTCTGCAGCTGTCTTCAAGAGGGCAGTACTGCATGTGTGTGCAAGAAGTACGCAAGACGCAGTTTACAGTTGACGTGACCTGTAGTAGCTCGACCATTTTCCGAATATATAGAGTTGCAAGCTGAACGCCCCCCTTACCCGGAGTAAAATAAATGCCTATTTATATTCGTCTATCATTTCGAGACGCGGGATGGAAACGGCATCCGAACAGCTGATCTACAGTACCGTAAAACAAAACGTAACCCAACTGACCGAGATGCAAAAAGACGCCATAGTCCTTACTGTAGCCTATAATTGCCTAACCTGCAATACCGGTGAGATAAAAACTGCGTTAACGGCAACATGATATTAATGGCGTTAAATGAGTGCGTTACTTTTACAGCCACAACCTCTCACATGCTTGTGACTTTCATAACACAGCATGCTCTCATTGCACAAATTGTACTTCCTGCTGCTCTGCATCATGTGGTGTTATGCCGCATTACTGTCAATGGACGTAGGAGAGCTTGTTTTGATGCAGTTGGTGTCCAGCAGAATGGTTTTCATGTCGCATAGAGGTATGAATCGAGATTTTATTTCGATTAATTGTGCAGACCTACTATTAGGTGTAAATCAAATAATTAATAGGTGATTGGAGCATCATCAATCAAATCATGACAAGAATGACATTGCTTTTCCCAAACACAGGCACTACATTTTGTTGGCACCAGCTAAACTGCTCAACAGGACACACTGTTTTCTGTATTGTATAGTTTGCTGAATACTATGGTAGATGGTTATGGTTACCATATACATTATAAATTGGGGTATCTTCTAACTCATGTTTATGATGCATAATGCGTATATATGCCTGAAAGTGAAATATATTGTTATATAAATTCTTACCTGTCTCTTAAAGATGTTACTGTAACTTGTAAGGATGATTTTTTTTTTTTATAATTCTTAGTACAAAATGTTCCAACTGACACCACCATTAGTGGAATATTCAGTATTGCAGTGCTACACACACCAAAAAGAAGAAAAAAACTAATTTGACCAGCTCTCTCTCAGCTCCCATCTGTCAGAATTGCCTGTCAAACTGAATATAATTGGACAGTCCTTGGCTTGGTTCTAGTCTCCATTGAGCAAGCTGAGAGGCTCTTCCTATTGTGCAACTGTATGCAGCTAATCCCAATCTTCCACTATCTCAATATTGATAGCAGTGACCCCGCTATTAGCTCTGAATCCCTCACTTTCCCAGCAGAGCAATCATGTACATTACCTTTTAATGCCAACATCCAATGTAAAAATGCCATTATTTACACTCCATCTAATGAGACCCACCACAAGTAAATCTTCTGACATCCTCAATAACTCCTCTCACCTTGGCTGAGGTCCTGGTCCAGGTAGAGCTTGATCCGTCGGCTGCGTAAGCCGAAAACCTTGGCAGTCTCCGTGAAGAGGCCCGAATGGTCTAACCTGTTCTGACCCACTGGGTTCTCCAGGAGGAGAGTCCCCACCTTCCCGGTCTGGCACTCTGGGAAAAGACAAAAAGGAGAGAGTGGTCCAATAGTTATGTACGCACACGTCAACACACAACCACTGCCACTAATGTAGTTCCACACACACGGAACATTTTTAAATGCTTGAAACGTACGATAGATGGTATACTGATCTGTTGTGTGAATTTCTTACCATGTGGCTGTGCATCGCAGAGCTGCAGGTTGACATAAGGGCAAACGAGGGCATCTGTACTGGGGGCGCAGACAGGGGTGGAGCCTGATGTCACAGACAGCGTTTTGCCACTCAGAGCCTGGAGATCCCATTTTTTTGTGAGCCCTATGAGACATTGACACACCCATACAAATGCATTGGTTTTATTTTGGGGTTTTTTATTCAATGGACCATGTTTAATCTAACTCCATGCAGCACGGCAATTGCTCCACCACTGACGGGACGTTTGCACTCTATTCTGGCTGTATTATTTTTATTGTAACGCAATGTGTGAAATATGCTATATAAATACACTTGACCCATACACACTTCTGCTGCATCGCTAGGTTGGACTTGTACTGGTTTTGCTGTACTGCTTGGCAGACATTATGACCGCAATTATGAATCAATGTTGAGAATTTGATGTGCCACACTGAGTTAGAAAATGATGTCAGCATCATGACACGTTCAGTTCAATGTTCAGTTTGCGTAATGGTAAAAGCAAAGAGTGCCATTCTGGAACGTTCATGAAACGTGTATGTGTGTGATTGTGTGTGAGCCTGTGTGCTTTTGAGTTTATGTGAGAATGTGTGATCTTCTATCTGTAGGTTTGAGGGAACAATTCTAGTCTCACCTGTATTTCCGTCGAAGAAGCAAAGCGTGGTGTTGTTGATACCAAAAATGCTGCTGCAAACCTTCTTCAGTTTATCCATGTCCATCCTGTTGTCACCTTTAGGATTCTCCAACAGCACCACACCATCTGTTTAACCAACCACACATACTTTGATTAGCTCAACCTACTGATAGGAATGCCTTGGCTCCTAAAGGAATTTGACTCAGAGATCAGGAAACAATTAACAGATTTCAGTATAGCCTTGGACAATAGCATTGGACACAGGAGTATAATATAGTATACTTAAGTCAAGTCATATTATATAGTGAATGAACATTGTGGACAAGTCAAGTGTCCACTATCTTCCTAAATTCTGCCAGCTCAATCTTGAGGCTTCGAGAGGAAGTTGGAGTACATAATATATTCATTACAGACTCAAGTCACTACCTTGTTCCTTGTTGTTGACTTTGACCTTGATATTGACATAAGAGCAGGCTGGTCCATTATGTGAGATCCTGGGGGCTGAAGATCCCTTCACTATGGTAAACTCCACAGCAGAACCTTTCAGCTGCCACAAAAACAACAGACTTTACAGTTTACCTTACACAAACACAAATCAACTAGCAGTAAACAGAAGGGTAACAAAACAATTGATTAAAGACTGTCTAACAGCCTACTGCTAGCACTGTCAGCATCTCTAGCAAATATTTTGCAATTGCTCACCATTCACTAAACCATTTAATATACTGTGTATGTTGCGTGGTTCTCTTGTCTACCTGAGTTGTCTCCTCTACGATGATGCTGCTGGTCTTTGGCACAGGATAGGGCAGGAGAGGGGCCTTGATGGTGGCTAGAATAAAGTCAGTGTGTGCCTGGATAACAGACTCCAGGTTATCCCTTTCTGGTTGGCAGCGGTAGTACACCGTTATCTCATCAGAGGGCACCAAGTGGCCCTGAGAAAGAAGATTCAGATGGTTGAACGGTACGGTGTGAGCAGAAGGATTTCATAAAACTGCATTTACCAGGAGCCCAGCACAAGGACATTTTCTGTGAAAGTGAAGGAAGAGTGAGCAGGGAAATTAATAGCATGTAACTAGATGAGAATAAAGTAGTAAAGGAAGATAAATAGAGCAGATTAATGAAAGGGAATAAAAGCAGAGCACCGGAAGATATTTATTTGGTGTTGGATGCCAGCCTGCCAATTTTGGCAGTGCACAATGCCAGCTTTCTCTAACCTTGACACATTCAAAGACATTGATTTTATTCTAATCTACAGTACAGAGTTGGGCAGGCACACACACAGCTATGCGGGTGCCCATACACACACACACACACACACACACACACAAGGGCAAATGAATAACATTAGCAAGATACAGAAGAACAGTCAATCAATGAAGAAAGGTTTATAGGCTTTTCCTGCCAAGTCAAGGTATTTACTCCATCCTCAGAAGGACAGCACTGACAGTGTGTCACGAGAGTGTGTGAGAGAAAGATGGGGGGAGAGAGAGCGCAAAAGAAAGCTTCTGTTTCAGGGTCCACAAAGAACACTATTCCTCAGCCACCACATGCTCATGACATAAACACACACACACCGTCACCCCCACCTTAACTCCTACAAACTACTACCAACATCTTGAGGAACTGTAATAAAATTAATTCCTATCCCCAGGGTGGAAAATCCCTCACAGAACTCAGTTTGAAATAACAGGAGGAATTTAGCCTGGCTGGGAGCCAGCTCACACCACCGCCACAGGAGGCTGGAAAAACAGTTTGTTTTTTTGGTCAAAACAAGAGGCTGATGGCTAATCCGCCTTTACTCCCCACACAACTTCAAAGTCTCAACGTTAGAATCTAAAAAGGGGCCAGGCCGTAATTAAGCTTCCATTAAGCCTGCCTTATGATGGAGAAAGGGCTCACTGTGATGCAGCGATGGAAAATGTTCAAAATAAGCATGAGACATAAGAAAAGGCTGGGAGAGGGGGGCTGTTAGGAAAACAAATAGGGGGCAGTGGGGCGGTAGACAGGACAAAGTCTAATGCTTGGTCTATCTACATAGTATGATACAGATAAAGTAGATACACAGCGGATACAATACAGTAGGTCAGAGGTGGAACACGATGAAGGGGTGGACAGGAAGCAGGTGCTTAAAGCTCCTGATGATTGGCTACAACAATAAGGTTTCACAATGGCTGGAGTTACATCATAGGGTGGGGTGTAATTTCTGAACAATTGGCCTCATTCACCAATACCTTCCTAAGTTTCTTCTTAAATTTGTTCTTAAGAAAGTTACTAAGAAAAGTCTACGTCTGATCCACGATGTCTTCTTAAATAGCAGAATTGTTCGCAGGTGCGTTCTTAGAATGATGAATTTGTACGTCTTTGTACGTTGAAAGCTTGTGCGCGTTGCTCCTGTGTAGCGTAGGTAAACGCCCCATAAAAAGGGCATGAGATGGCAGGGCCAAGTCCATACTTAAAGAAACGTCGGAATGACGCGGTGGCGTCATCAATCACGTATTATTGGATGGCAAGGTTCTCAGTTGACATATTTGATCTGATTTGAAGGCGAAGCAAGGCAAGCTTATTTATAT
>JAODUG010048981.1:3152-15873 GCA_027564795.1 Aphredoderus sayanus
AATCTATTGTATGACTATCAATCTATTGTATCCATCTATTGTTGTTTATATTTATCAGGCCACACCAGAATGGATTCCTGGCATCCACGTTGTTTGTTTGAATAAACAAATAATTAAATGATTTGTTAAACTAAACAGTATATATGTGTGTTTCTATACACAGTATATTTACACACACACACACACACACACACACACACACACACACACGTTACAGGTCCATGGTCAGCCACAGAGCTCATATTGAGGCGGAGGGAATGGGGTTGAGGGGAAGGGGGGTCCTGACACACAAGGTATTGGATGGACCTTGCGGGAAACAGGGCCGGCTGCAGGCATAAATACATCTCCCCTGTGGAAAGGGGATCCACTGGATTGTATGTCCACAGCATAGATCTATATAATGAGGCTGATACATATCACGGTCTGTCTGCATCTTAATGGTCATACCCTGGTATGGCACTGAACACTGTGCCTGGCCTGTATGCAACCACTGTTCTAAGCTATTAAGTCTGTTTGTGTGTGTGTGTGTGCGTGTGTGTGTGTGTGTGTGTGTGTGTGTGTGTGTGTGTGTCAGAGAGTTATTGTTTTGCATTATTGTAGGGTTTACTGTCATTGTTATTTATGGATATATGTGTATTGTAAGTATTGTTTATTTACATGGAATTGTTTTTATTTATGTTTGCATGAGTGACTAAAAGTGAGCTGATTAGTTGAATCACTTGTATATACAATTATGCAGTATAATAGCATACATTATTGTATCTATGAATGACCTTACAGTGGGCAGGATAATTTAGTGATCTGGGCATTTGATTTCCAGTTGGACAGTTGTTGGTTTGAGCCCTGGCGTTGGCCTTTCTGTAAGCATCCCTGAGCAAGACGCCTAACTCTTCTCCATGTAATTCTTTAGTAAACTGTACTGATGATAATGGCACTTTTCCACTGCATGGTAGCAGCTCGGCTTAACTCAACTCTACTCTCTTTGAGTCGCAATGGGTAAAAGCTTCAGCTAAATTACCTGATTGTAGTCCCTGAACATCGCAGCTAAAGAAAACACTCTCCGCCGATGTGAAATGTTAGTCAAAAACATGTTTAAACATGTAACAATAGATCTGTATTGCAACGGAAAAGCGGAGTGCTTCTTCCGTATTCACGATATGTAATATCAGATGCCCACTGTGTAGCGGCCTATGCTATGACAGTACGAAGCCTCTCTGCAGTTTGCCGCTCTTCTGATACAGATCAATGGAGACCAGTGGAGCCAGACTACCGCTGATTCAATCTCTGTAATTCACAGTGCCTTCCAGACACACACGCACGCACGCACGCACGCACGTGCACATGCATATGCACACACACATGTACACGCACACGCACTCACTTATAAACGGACTTTATCTGTATCACATGCACAAGTCACTATCATCATCCATGGAGTTAAGAGAACAGGCAAAGAACAAAGTCTTGACAAACTTGTAGGCATAGTTCCATAACAAAGGAAATACCCTCAAAAGTTAACCCTCCTGTTGTCCTGTAGTTTCAAGCGCTTTGCCAGAAGATGGCACAATCCGATTGTGTAATCTCGTGTGATTCTTTTAATTGTCAGTTCTGTCTGTATTTATTCATTTATTAATTATCTCTTTATGTATTTGTTCATTGGGTTTGTGCCTTTTAACCCTCCTGTTGTCCTCGGGTTTCAAACTCACACCTTGTTGTGCCAGCAGTGCACATCATGTAAGCGCTAGAATTGGCGCCTTCTATCTGCCACAAAGAGCTAGTGCGTTGGGTCAGTTTGACCCGGCAGACATCATGAGGGTTAAACATAGCTTTCCCATGCGCCTTTTGGTGCAATCTGTTAGAAGATTTTTGGCAAATGAGTGCAGTTACCGCCTAACAGCTCATGTTAGGCGATCAGTTCAATAGTGCAAGATGGCAGGCTACCGTCCCCGTATGGCTTATGGGAGGTGTAGTCTAGATAAAATAAAACAAATAAAACTCCTGAGCGACCCTATAATACACTTTTCCCTTTTGCCATTATCTGTCTGACATACTGGCCTAAACTGGCTTAATCTTTCACTGCATAGCCTATACTCTACAGGACGATGAACAAAATATGATTGTTTTTCTTTAAAATACATGTGCTGGGGATCAAAAATGCATTGCAAATGAAAAATTAATCTCTTATTTTCCTAGATGTAAGAACATTGAAATAGATGATGGGATGAATGCACTGTACCTTATAATTTACAGATACATACCTGTCTATATGTCCACTGCCATATTCACTTGCTAAAAACTGTAGTACTGTACCTTTCATAAAACCACCTTGTGCAAAAAGCATCACAGCATAAATTAAAATAAAATGTGTTCATATTGAAAGTAACAGGGGACCGAATGGTACATTTCCCATTCATTATGAGTTGCATCAATTATTCACAAGTCCTATTGTTCATCCTACCTCATGCCAGATCGATGCCTCTGTAATATTGGACAAATATGAGCTCTCTGGCAGTGTCCCTGCTACCATGATGGACGGGAGCATGTTAATGGTTGGACTAGGTTTCACAAGCAGCTGCAGGTAATGTACTTCCTGTGTAACAAAGGGCTGCTTTATTCTGTCGTATTATTCTTTTATTGTTGATAGTATAACCAATAAATTACCAAAAACATTTAACTGAGTATTACAAAACAAAAATGGGATCCATATAGAATATACTTCAGGAAAAACAAGTAATAAACATGCTAGCAGGCTTAAATATGCATGTGCCTATTTTTATTGTTTTGGCACAAAATAATTCAAAAATGAAATGCGCAAAAAGAAAGGGAGAAATGAGTGCAACTGTCAAAAGTGTGGCTATTGCACCTCTTAGAACTGGGCGTGTCCAGTTCCTGACTGATCTACCCTGACTCTCACATGTCCATTCTATTGCACCATCTAGGGTGGGGCATCCCACACCTTCTTTCTGATTGGTTATTTTGAGTATATGCAGTGTTTGCATCATACAAGGAGGTTGCACTGTACATTGATCAAACAACTTCAGACTGAATGCATTGTCCTTCACTTCAATTATCTTTTATGTGTGTGTGTGTGTGTGTGTGTGTGTGTGTGTGTGTGTGTTATTCCATTATTATTAATCAATTTTGAAGGACAATTAAAGCTTTGGTTAAGTAGAGAACATGTTAGATGGGACTGTTCGGTAAAGGGCATCTACTCAATTATGTGATGAGAATGATATATGTTATTGTGAATATGTTTTAGAATAGTGTTTTTGACTTTTGGTTTTAGATTTCAAATATAGGAAATTGAAAAAAAATCTGTATAAAATGTATTACAATGATTTAAAATTATTCAAAACAACACTATTTGAATAATTTTCTTAGCCACCAAAATGCTAATTTAAGATGTTCATTGACAGTTTGGTTGAGACAAGGGATTACACTGACACACTAAATCTAAAGCAGTTAATTTATCTGACCTCATCATTGCAAAGCCTTGGGTATACCAAATTGCTTAAAACCCCCTTAAAATGTCCGCATGCACCCATTTAGTTGATAAGATCACCTGGTATTTTGCCAAAACATGAACAGTATTGTCCTTATGGGCTGTGATAATGTGAGGAGCATTAAATATTCAGTTCTGAGGAAGTTGAGTGACTATATTAGCAAGATAATATTAATAAGACATAAGAGCTTTTATTGATGACTGTCCTCTGTGTCTGAGAAACAAACAAAACATGAATGTTTAATAAATAATAAGTATCCTATATTGCAAGAAAGTCCATCCATAACAGTGTATATATACAACTAGTATATGAAATCTCTGTTGCAAATAAGAACACCGCTAAGACAAACCTGTATGTGTTTTTTGTAATACAATTCAGTTACTGTATTCATTACTGTACTCACTTAATCTATTTGTATTTGCAGATGTATTTTAAAAAACAATGTTGCTTGGCTTGCATAAAGCTCCTATATGCTCCCCTCATATGACACAAGAAATACTCATTTGACCTGCTACTAACTATACAGATGAAGGGTAAAGTTTAAAGCTGAATACATATTTGTTGATAAATCGAAGGTAGCATACACTATTGATTGTGTCCTTTCAACACTTGCAGGAAGTTTTAAGTGTTAGGTTGCTTGACGATCATTGAGACCAAATGACCGGAAAGTCATAGATTATCCAATCAATGAAGTGGAGCTCTTAGTTGCTTACGCAACATGAGTGAACTGATGATTAATCAGACACCAGTGAGTAGCTAATAGGCCATTTGTAAATCTTAAGAATATCTTTGATCCCATTTGTATTTAGCTTTGACAGCATTTTAAAGTAGGTTATTCGTTAACCGCCATAGCACCCCCAAAACCACATATTTATAATTATGTCATTTTAATGTAGGAGGGAGGGTTAAACGCCCTCCAGAAGGAGTTATGGTGGAGAGCCAGCAACTCTATACTCAGCATTGTTAAAAATGAAATGCTTTGTAATGCTGGTTTAAATAACAATAATGGACACAAAAGGAGGATTTTCCCTTGTGATAGCCATAGATTATTGACAAACAAACGAAAAAGTTTTGATAGTTATGGATAGCAAGCACAATACAATTCATTTTGTGAATGAAAGAGCTCTGCCTCAATGTTGGTTGGAAGATATCGATCTTGCCTTTTTGGAAATTGAAATCGTCAATGAATGATGATGGAGATAAGGGGCGGTTGGTGGGGAAGACTCTTCCATTAACCCGAGACCCCCACACAGGCATTCATCCCTGATTGTGACGGAAAGGAAGCGGCATTCTCCCCAGGGAACTGGCATTATATAGATAAGCGAGCAGACTACATCTTATCAGAGTTGAAAGCACTGCGGGTTCACACACACGCGAACACGTCCGGTGCGCACTGATCTTTACGCACATCCAACGCCTGTTAACAACATGGATGCCGGCCAGTCCTTTTGAAAGCATTTGAAAGGTAAGCAATCGTCTTTGAATGTTGACTATGAGAAGTGCATATTATGTAGACTATACCCTGTATAGCCTATACGTTCAATAAAGTACATTTGTGGAGATCAGTGCAGTGTCTGTCTCACGAATATAGCCATACTTCATCTTAGTCTGTGCATCTGCCGGGCTTATGAAAACTTAATGTTAAACAATAATTCTTGATGTAAAACCACATAAAAGCATTTTCCTTATCCATTAACTTGGCAATTGAGTTTTAATATTACATTTCAAATACTAATTGACTAATGCTGCACTTTCTAAAACGTTATATCTTCATCAGAAAAAGAAGTTACTTTTGCGTAAAATATAAGATGTGCCATCGTCTGCCTCCATCTATCACAGGGCAGCTAAAGGAGACATCCATGTCCGAGGCGAAGCCCCGAGGCTCGGACACGCGTCCCAAGAGTGGCCTCCGCAGTTGGAGCGCCGATGGCCACGTGTGGCGGGGCAAGAAGCGCGCACGGAGTGCCCGCAATGACCCGGGCGCGCCCACTGCGGAGGAGACGGGTGAAGGGGCCGAGGAGGAGCCTCGCGGCGGAGGCCGCTCCACGTCGTGTCCGAGGAGGCGCCGCGAGCGGAAGTGCAGCTGTAGCGGCAGCGCGGGGGGAGACGCCGAAGCGGACCTCCTGCCGTGTCGGAGCAAGGCCCTGTCCCGGCGCTCACTGCGCCAGAAGTTCCAGGACGCCGTGGGGCAATGCTTGCCCCTCCGCTCGCAGCACCACCATCACCACCACCACCACCACCGTCAGCATCATCATCATCACGCACCGGGCTCCTCGCGGCCATTCTCCGTGCTACTTTGGTCCAAGCGTAAGATCCACGTGTCGGAGCTTATGCAGGACAAGTGCCCCTTCTCGCCTAAGTCGGAACTCGCGCACTGCTGGCACCTGATCAAGAAACACTCGCCCTCGCCGAAGCCCGCGACCGCCGCGGGTGGTGGGAGGGGGGAGGCACCGGCACCGGCGCAGGCGCCGGCGCCCAGCGCGCTCCGGGAATCCCCGCCCGCGACGCCGATTTCCTGGGAAGACATCTGCTCCCCCGGACCGGCGGGCGGCGGCAGTCTGGACGACTGGGACCCCTCGTGTCCCCACGGCGGCGCGAGAGGCAACTGCAATTGCTGCGGGGGCCATACGGACTATATCCTCGTGCCGGACCTGCTGCAGATCAACAACAGCAGCTGCTACTGGGGCGTGCTGAACCGCTTCGAGGCCGAGGAGCTGCTCGAGGGACACCCCGAAGGCACCTTCCTGCTGCGGGACTCCGCCCAGGACGAGTACCTGTTCTCCGTCAGCTTCCGCCGCTACAGCCGCTCGCTGCACGCGCGCATCGAGCAGAGCGGCAAGCGCTTCAGCTTCGACGGGCGCGACCCGTGCATGTACCGCGACTCAAGCGTGACGGGACTGCTGAGGCACTACAGTGACCCGGCCGCGTGTCTCTTCTTCGAGCCGCTGCTGTCCCGGCCACTGTCCAGGACGTTTCCCTTCTCCCTACAGCACCTGTGCCGGGCGGCGGTGTGCAGCTCCACCGACTACGCGGGCATCGACGGCCTGCCGCTGCCCGCGCAGCTCAGGGACTACCTGAGACAGTACCACATCAAGTGTAACGGGGCCTGCGCCGTGTAACAAGATATAGCGGCTCGGGGCTATATACGCACAACCGTTTACAACACACGAAAGTCACTTTAAACATTAATCAATTAATCTACTAATGCGTACAGTATGTCAATAATATTTAACCCTCCTGTTGTCCTCGAGTTTCTAACGTCAAATCTTTTTTTTTTTTTTTTACTAAAGATGGCGCCATCTGATTGTGTACGGTATGATTGTGTGGTTCTCTTTAATGGCAGTGCTGTGTGATTTTATTTCTTTATGTATTTTTGTTTCTTCGTGCCTTTTAACCCCCCTGTTGCCCTCGGGTTTCAAACACACTACCTTGTTGTGCCAGCAGTGCAGTGCACATAATATGTCTGTGTAAGATGTAGAATTAAGATTAGCGCCTTCTATCTGCCACAACGAGGTAGCGCATTGGGTCAGTTTCACCCGGAGGATAACAGGAGGGATAATAGCATTTAAGGGGACTTTGGCAACCGAGTTAACCGAGGAAACCGAACACTTAAGACTTAACACATTTAAACGAACGTCACATAGGTGCAGTATATGTCTAGGAGATCATAGCTTACCTACTACATTTTATTCCAATTATGTCTAAGCCAAGCACGTAAGGCCTACTTCTTCCAACAAAACCTGTATACTGTAGATGATGCTGGTAGACAATGTGTAAACCTTTTTGGGTGGTGAATTGGATTGACAGAGAGAGAGAGAGAGAGAGAGAGAGAGAGAGAGAGAGAGAGAGAGAGAGAGAAACCTGTAAAAAAGTAGCTCTTCTCTAAATATTTAGCATATTTAACACGTAACCTTTCTAGTCAGCAGATATATTTTATTGCCACAAGGTGGCGCTAGAGGGGCACTAATATGGGTTATTGAGATTTATGTCACCCTTCACCACCCTCTTGTTCATTAGCCATTAGCTTTATACACTTTCTATTTTAAATAAAATGTGCCTTTATAGTTTTAATGAGAAACTAAATGATTGCATAGAAATGTTTACGAGTTCGAGTAGCTGTAGACCTATACATTCACAAAAGCAATTGTTTTTATATACTATAGGCAATGTGATATTGTGTTCAACACACCAAACAAACAAACCAATAAATGCTATTTACACAGCTGTTTGTATCATGGAGAGTTTTTTGTTTAGACAGCTTTAATACTTCACTTCAGAACCTTGTCATTTCTGTTTGACACTTTGCACCAAATGAGCATCTCTAATGGTGCACAAGAAGTCTTGCTTACCCACCCATGTGTGTGCAGCTATATCCTAGAGCGTGTCACAAAAGACAAGCTAATGGTATGTAAAAAAATTACCTTTTGAAGTGTTTCTGTTCTGAAAACACTCTGTCGATCAGCCTGCTATCTCCCCCCTAAATGCCAGGGGTTTCAACAGAGGAAATGGAAAGATAAGGACATAACAATCATTCCCCCTGCTGTGGCAAAATTCATATTTTCAAGTCAACAAATCCCTCAACTCCAAATATCTGTGTTAGACTACATGGCATTTGTTTATCTCTACAGTAAAAAACAATGCTATACGAAATTATATTTTCTTTATTATTATAATTATTGCTATTTGGATTATTATTATTATTATTATTATTATTATTATTATTATTATTATTATTATTATTACCATTATTATTAGTATTATTACGGCCAATAGGCCTACGTCATTAGGGTGTTCTGGAAGGCTGAAAACTTAAAACCAACCGTTTATAGAGTTCTATGGTTTAGACGTGCACCGTTTACATCTGCACGTTTAGACGTGCAGCTGCCTGGAAGCAGGGCATTTCCTGTTGTAGCACTAGCAAAGCCTAATCAAATCATCTCCTGAGACACTTTCAAACAGCTGAGTGTATAGTCAATTAGGTCAGCCTCATTTGGACCCAGTCAAGAAAGAGATATACATTAACTTGTATTAGGTGATTGAAAGCAATGATGAATGTTTCCTGAAAATCAACTAAAAAAAATCAGAAATTTGACCTAGCACATAAAACAACACAAATACATAAAGAAATAATGAATAAAGAAATAAATACACATCAGATGGGTGGCCAAATATGAGATTTTTAAAGACATCGCTAGGGTTAACACTCGTGACGCCCTTAAAATATATAGTCTTGAACCAATAGGCGGTTTTTTGTGCCTTTTAACCCTCCTGTTGCATATCATATGTGTGTGTACGCTGTAGAATTAGGTTTAGCGCCTTCTATCTTCCACAGAAAGGTAGTGTGTTGGGTCATGTTGACCCTGAGGACATCACAAGGGTTAAGATTTTTGGCATAAAGCATTAAAGGTTGGAGGGAGGGATTCACGTTGCAGAATCGAGACGTGAAAGGAGGTACCAAATGGATGACGTCATGACGTAGCTGGCGGGAGTTCTGAAGATACGGTTCCTTGTTTCTCACAGGGCGCGGGAGATTCAGTAGAATTGTTTCACACAAGAGCGTTTTGATTACATATCTGGTAACGTTGTGTATTTTTTGCATTTCACACATCTATTGCTATAATTGTTCAGATGTGAGCAGTTAGAGGTTAGCGTAACTTTGTGTTTGTTATTCTCAATAGAAAATGACAGCTAACTAGTCTATGAAATGTGCATTGGTACAGTAGTTCGCGATTCATTGTTGCATTGTCTAATTCTGGTCGCTATTAATCACATACATTGAAATAATAGTTCCCTAACATGTCGGTAAAGGCAGCAGGAAGACACATTCGGTGCATTTGTGTGTCAGAACTGCAATAATATCTTCTCTTCGTCATCATAGGTTGGACCCTGGATCGTGAGAATGCCTTGCGAAAGAAAGCCCATGCGCTACGGTCACTCGGAAGGACACACCGACGTCTGTTTTGATGACGATGGGAAGTATGTCAAACTGAAATGTTGAATCAGATTAATAAAGATTAGTCAGATTTTATATACATGACAAGGCTTAGACACACATGTCAATCATTTAGTAGCCTATAATAGACTTAGCATTCTGCCTGAATACATTGTTATACATACATACATTGTGGTTAGATTCCACCCTATGTGGTTTGCTCCAACTTGTTCAAATGCCCACCTTGTGTTTTTGTGGGGAGCTTATTCCTTCCCCGAAAGCATTGATAAATAAGGAGTTGTTTGTGACATGTTATGTTTAGTTATAAATGCCATTTCTTTTCACATAATCTATGTAAAATGTTTCTTATAGTCATGATCCATTTTATATTTCTGTTGCAGTGTGCTTCTTAAAACGTGTCCACTTTCTAGTGGCAGATCGAAAGTACTGAAATACTGTAGCAATGACTGACTATACCTTTTTTAAATGTTGATAATCAAGAATACTACTTGTTAACGCCGAGCCGCGACCCCATTCCTTCAGGTTCATTGTGACGTGTGGAAGTGATGGAGATGTTCGTATATGGGAGAATCTGGATGACGATGACCCAAAGTCCATCAATGTTGGGGAAAAGGCCCATTCTCTAGCACTGAAGGTAAGACCCCCATACAACCACTATACAGTATAACCACTGTATAACCACTGTATGTCTGGTACAACCACTATACAGTATAACCACTATACAGTATAACCACTGTATTCCTGGTACAACCACTATACAGTATAACCACTGTATGTCTGGTACTACCTCTATACAGTATAACCACTGTATGTCTGGTACAACCACTATACAGTATAACCACTATATAACCACTGTATGTCTGGTACTACCTCTATACAGTATAACCACTGTATGGCTGGTACAACCTCTATACAGTATAACCTCTATACAGTATAACCACTATATAACCACTGTATGTCTGGTACAACCTCTATACAGTATAACCACTGTATGTCTGGTACAACCGCTATACAGTATAACCACTGTATATCTGGTACAACCACTATACAGTATAACCACTGTATTCCTGGTACAACCTCTATACAGTATAACCACTATACAGTATAACCACTATATAACCACTGTATGCCTGGTACAACCTCTATACAGTATAACCACTGTATGTCTGGTACAACCACTATACAGTATAACCACTGTATTCCTGGTACAACCACTATACAGTATAACCTCTATACAGTAAAGCCACTATATAACCACTGTATGCCTGGTCTCCCACCACAGAAAGGCAAGCTGGTGACCGCAGGCTCCAACAACACCGTTCAGATCCACACGTTTCCTGACGGTGATCCAGATGGCATCCTCACCCGCTTCACTACCAATGCCACCCATGTCACCTTCAACAGCACCGGCTCCAGGATTGCGGCTGGCTCCAGGTAACTGAGCTTTCCTTACCTGAACGTAACTCTGTCAGGGATGGCCGGCTACCGTGGGTGTCACTCGAGGCTGGTGAGGGTTGGGCCTCTTGGTATATCGATATATTGAAAGTTTGAGAAATATCACAATTAATCAATATTCAGGGAAATGCTCTTTGAGAAATTATGAGTTATTGTTTCATTCATATTGAGTCATTGACAGTAAAGCAGATTCATAGCATGCCATTTTCCGGTTACACAGCCTGGGAACTTTAATTGACATCTTTGACACTGAATGTATAGCTGAATGATACGGGAACCATCTCAAGAGTTTATTGTCACATGTGTTTTCATATATAGGCTATACCATCACGGGCACAAAGGTGTAGTTATTTTAGTTAAGAAATGCTTGGATTGAGTGGATGTTGTGTTGATCATTTAGAAGTACATGCATTGTTTAATTTAATTCCATTTGTGTGCTTTGCTTGTAAGATCTAATATCAGTAAGTACCTCCTGTTTTGAACAGGGTATTCCAAAATGTGGGAAAATAATCCTGCTCTTTCATTGTATTACAAAATGATGTCCTCTGTATTTAGGAGTGTGCCATTATGTCTCCTTGGAATGCACATTGCTCTTGAGACCATTGTCATACTGTATATAATATGCTTTTCACCCACACGTGGTCCTTACAATATCGTCTTGAACCACCAGATGGCGCCATCTGACTGTGTATGATTGCATGGTTCTTTTTATTGTCTTTGCTGTGTGTATTTTCTTCCTTTATTCATTATTTCATTATGTATTTTTTTTATTTCTTTTTTTGTGTGCCTTTTAACCCTCCTGTTGTTCTTGGGTTTGAAACACACTCCTTGTTGTGCCAGCAGTGCACAGCATATGTCTGTGTAAGCTGTAAAATTAGGTTTAGCGCCTTGTATTTGCCACAAAGAGCTGGTGTGTTGGGTTAGTTTGACCCGGAGGACATCATGAGGATTAACCTATGTCTGATGACCTGAATACTACACAGCCTTTTCAGATTTCATTGACAAATATGCTTGTTGTAAATTACTTTCAATAAGGGCGTCTGCTAAATGACAAAATGTAAATAGATGCATAATAGCTCAGCAGGATTATTATTAACTTCAATCATCCTGATATTGCTTGGTTTGGAGGAACTGCTTTAAGGAGAACCCGAAGATATCTTTATTCTTTGGATGTGATTCACAGCCGCTGCCGGCTTTATTTTAGCCCCTCTACTAAATGAGGTCCACACGACACAGTACATGAATTCTTTCATTTCTTTTTCCAACTCCGGCAGCACTTTATTGGTTTGTGATGAGTCTTGATTGCAGATCAACGTCTGTTTGCTGTCCGTATTGATTGGCTTTAAACAGGTTTATCACAACAATAAACACTCGAGGCATGGTGCCATATTGATGCTGTTATTTTCACAGAGGCTAATGCTCATTGTCATATTGATTCGTAAAGACAAAGGCATCACCAGCTGCTGAGGGTGATTCAGCCTCGCCGGATGTGAGAGGAAATCTGGATTACTGGTTTTATTTTTTGAATTGATTTGAATAATTGGGATGTTTACCGGTTCATAGTTGCTGTTCCGTTGCTGCATGATTGATGGAGGTTGCATAGGTGTGTGTATTGTGCACACACACACACACACACACGCACACACACACACACACACACACACACAGTCGCCCTACAGTCTCCAGTGTTTGACACGTCTGTTTGCTAACCTGTTGCTCTCAGTGATTTCATGGTGAAGGTGATCGAGGTGACGGACAGCAGCCAACAGAAGACCCTTAGGGGGCATGAAGCGCCAGTGCTCAGTGTCAC
>JAODUG010048991.1:0-15872 GCA_027564795.1 Aphredoderus sayanus
CTCTCTCTCTCTCTCTCTCTCTCTCTCTCTCTCACTCTCTCTCTCTCTCTCTCTCTCTCTCTCTCTCTCTCTCTCCCCCTGACGCTGCTTGTCCATGGGCTTGATCTCCTTTGATGTTCATGCGGTAACAAGATTGAGATGCAGTGGAGATAGCATTGAGATCTTCAGGTCATCTTTTCCTCATGCACACACCCTCCCTTAAAGTTTATTTAGCACAGACAGAGAAACAGAATTGAAAGGTAATGAAATGCTTGGCCATAGTGCACACAATTCAGATACAAGTCAATACATATGCATGGTAATACATCAAGAGTAACAAGAAATACAGTATATGTAATAGCTGTATGTATGTCTTTCTTACTGCAGTATCGTCTCCTCTGCTTTCTCTTGTACACGTCACGCTTTCGTCATCAATTTTAACAATGGAACAGATTGTTCCGTGCCACCAGGTCAAGTCGAGTTTGAGAAAAGAAGGTTAGAACGAACTAGGTTAAGTACATCTCTTTTAGTGTTCAGTATGGCCTCATCTGCCCATTTTCTCCCCTTAATGTCAGTTTCTCTCATGTTCATTTAAACCAGGCCCGGTCAGGTTACTAGAATTTGTCTTTGAGAAAATGTCTGAGACTTAATATTGGAATTGGACTTTCAGCTGTCTGTTTTGGTCGTGACGTGGCCTGTTGCTAATTCAAGATATTTCATAAGAGCTGCTGTGGGAAAGTAGGGGACCATTGAGAAAAGACAATGCAGACATACGTCTTTACAGGACAGATTTAGTCATGTTGCATAGCTGTTCATGAAATCCTAACAAAACTGCACTGATTTTGAGAAACTGTGGCATTTTTCTCACCTCAGGTCATTCAGTGGAGTGTATTCTGAGCTACTTACTCAGTAGTTCAGACCAGGAGAGCTTGGTACAACTATCTCGTGCTTCTACTAATAAACTGTTTCACAGTGTCACAGTGTGTTGGCTGAGCCCCACGCAGCTTTGGTTATAGTACATATAGACATACTCAACAACATTCTCTCTCTCTTTCACACACTCACACACACACACACACACACGCACACACACACGCACCCACACACACACACACACACACACACATAAAGCAAGTGAGGCCTTTCGATCCAGCGCCTCAGAGCTGAGGAGCACAAGCTGCGCGGCCGTCTGAAATGCGTTAGCCCCCGCGGCCACAGCATTTCCACCGCTGACCTTTTCAGACAGCCACACTCGCGCTACAGTAGAGCCACAATACCAAAGGGATTTATTCCATTTGCCGGCTCCAGTGCATCCTCCCTTCTCTGCTGTTGCTCCAGGCAGTGATGGGACCACCGCCTGGGGGGCAGAGACACTCTGCTTGCCTCCCGCGTGCCCCACTCCCCCCGCCGGCTCCTCATCAGTACTCAGCCAGTGTCTCGCCGCAGATGGGAACCATAGAGACAACCATACAATGCGAGGCTCGGGGTCAAGAGGGTCTCCTGGGTCTCTTGCGATGTTCAAAATCCGTGTTAATGCTCCGGAGTCGGGCCTGACATGTCCAATTGGCCACTTTCAAAGAGCCAAACAGGAAATAGGTGCAGCGGTACAGCGGTCAGCAGGCCACGGATGGAGAGCCAGGCTGTATTCGCGGGGGAGGGGGGGAGGCGGATGCCCTACTACCTTTGGGTCGCATTGGGAACCGGGAGTGCCAGTGGAAAGGAGCAGATGCTCCCAGAGGCTGGAAATGGGTTTTTGGAAGAGCATTGCCAGCAGCAAGAGCTCTTTGCGTTCACCACCGACGGTGTCAGCAAACACTGAGAGGTTAGCGTGACTGACCTCCTCTGCCCACTCACTAAAACTGGATGAATATCACAGGCAGTGCAAAAAGCTGGAGGGTCTTATTTCATATGATATTGTAAAATACTCTACTATCTACTATACTGTCTTTATGTATTATACTACTTTGACACTCTTTAAGTACATTGGGGATATTTGGTACCTATTGTATGTGACAGTAAATAATAATAATAATAATAATAATAATAACAATTGCTAATAAAAAATACATGTACACAGTACTATGTATGTCTGTGTATACTGTATATATACACATATTATCAAGTGTGTGAATAAAAGAGACTAAACAACTAGCATTGTCATGAAAAGAGCAAAGCGAGTGATTGCTTCGGTCCCCTGCAGCGTGCTGGAGCTTTATGAGCTCATCACCTGAGATATGTCTGGTCAAATGTGTTTTGGGGGGGAGGGGGGATGCCCCAAGCATTCAAAGTGTCCAGCCCCATCATACAAGCCGCATTATTGTTTTCCAATGCACCTCGCTGCTGTGACTGTATGTCTTGTAGAAGCCCTCTCGCAATATCACCTGCCGAGCTCATTTGCTCATATGAGTCTTTCTTACTTTGAAATGAGTATCTTGGGACAAAAATACTAATAAGCAGCCACGTATCCCCCTAAACAGGTTATGCCGTGTCCGTGACTACCCCTTGTGAAGTCTGTAAAGCATGGGTAATTGCTCGCTATCGCTACATTAGCACTCATTCAGAGATGCAGAAGTGAGAAGAATGCATCTCCCTTTTTAGCACTTCTTTAGGGAGTGTTTGCTAAAAGCTCATGTTCGCCTTGAATGAACGTCTAGTGCACACAGAATGTCAATCAGTCTTGTGCATCTAATTTTGAGAACATTGCCGCCTACAGTACCTACTGTACTCTGAAGGTAGATCTTGCCAGTAATATCTATATCTATAGTATAGCGTAATGCAGTTTTCAGGATTTCAAGGCGCTCTTTGTTTAAGGCAGATCTCTTAGTAGTGCAAGATATATAGAATTTTTTTAGTTTTTGTCAAAAAGAATATTGTGTTTTTATCCCTGTAAATATTAGAATTATGATGCTACAGCGTTTGACAAAACATTTCCAGGTGTACAGTGACATCACCTGTGATAAGTTAAATGCACTGTGAATGTAGACGGGTCTTTCAGATAAATTAGCTTGGGTGTCTACACACTCGTGAACGTTCCCAGTGTTTCACATCTCACACCAGACAGACAGGAAAAATTTGAGTTTCTTTACGAATGGTTTATTTTATTTGTGACGTCACACATTGCGGCAGTATATGTGGCTTTAACTGCTCTGTCTGTTATTTCAAATGCATGTCCTTCAGGGTCCCTTTAAAAAAAAGTACGGTAGCTCACTGTGAGATCATATTTTAATGTTGCACTTTTGATAATTTCATTGATCTTATATTTATTTATAGACTTGTGGTCAGTCTAGCTACATTTTCTCCACCTCCACCTCTACATTTCACCTCCATTTATGGCTGCTGCTTTTAAAGCCTCCTGACCACAGAGATGCCAAACAGCTGCTGTTACCATCATTGTGATTATCCTGGTCTGACTAACTCACCTCAACCCTTATTTTCTCTCCATCAGTCTAGACAGTAGCTGTCCTTTGTCATCCCTTTATATTTCCTTTATTTTTTTAATTCTTTATTCCACCTGACATCACACCTCATGTTTCTTTTCTTCATTCTAGTCTTTTCTACATGGTAATAATAAATGAAACTGAAAAGTGCTCATTTTAAATTTCAATTCCACTGCTGGTGTGGAGGTCCTGAGAGTGGGAAAAGTGGTGGATGCTTAAATAGGCAGTTGAGAGGTATGAAGACAAGGCATAATAAAAGACTATTTGTCCATCATTGTAAGTATAGGTTTTGCCAGAATGTGAAATGTGAACGTAAAATCTGAGCTCATAGTGGGTATTTCAAAGACTTCAAATGACACCTTATGAACATTCTCATTCTAACACCTGCTATGACTGAATAGAAAAGATTCCCCATCTGTCATTTGGGTCATGGCTCGGAAGAAGAGGGAAATTACCCTCCGTGGGCTTGAAATAAGTTGCTGATGAACTATTGTTTCTGTATTGTTGGCTTTTAGCCATTTCTCCAGTGTAAAGCACATGTGTATGCTTTTGGGCATGTGAGGTTGTGTGTGTAATAAAAGATGATGCGTTAGTCGGTTCTCCCACCTTTGCATGAGTGGGTATATTTTGTATGCGTATCATGATCTCACATTGCCTTTGTAGCGTGCTGAGCCTACTAAGCCTGGGAAGGATCATGCCGTTTTTGCCTATTATTTCTGCCAATGCTTGTTGTACGCTGTACGCACACATATATACAAGCCTTTACTCACTGTCATACTTTTAAAGACTATTGAGTCATTGTGTTACAAGTGCACTCAAGACAACTTCATAGCTGCCTTGGTGTAAACATTATTGGCTTGTCTAATACTTGTTAAGCACTATTTAAAACTACCTTATGCCACAGATATTGACAATACTGTATCCTCCTGTATCCAAATGGCAAATATTGACTTTTTGATTGTGCTTGCAGTTGTTTACGTATGCTTTCTCTAATGGCAACAATAATTTTAGCACTACCGATAGTCTTTTAGGAGAACATGAAAATGACTGAAAAGAAAACTTCTGAGAGAATCTCCTCAAACATGTATTCAAAGATGTCGGCCTCTTTGAATTGAGACGGCGAATGAACACTTGGATGTACCTGGCTGGGCCAGTTCTGAACTTCACGTTAAGTTATGGCATCTGAAGATGTATTGCATGAGATCACATGAAACGAATGTGAAACAAGCAGTCTGCCTTTCATGTCGGTGCTGTAGCAGTGTTGCAACATGGGTCAGGGTCTCTGACGCCACATTCCAGTTGGAGCTCCTATTATGTGTTCCCGTGTGTCGCACACAGGCGACCGCCTCCGGCCATACGGCCACAATGTGTTCTCAGATTGGACTTCATTAAAGCGCAGAAGATTGCAGCGGACAGGGATCATTGAGTCTCTCTCTCTCTCTCTCTCTCTCTCTCTCTCTCTCTCTCTCTCTCATTCCTTCCCTTTTCTCACTTTTACCAGCTCTTATCCTCTCTCTTTTTCCCTCACTCTGTCTCTTTTGACAGACTGAGCCCATTACCCAACGGCAAAGATTACATACAAAGAGGAAATAAATAAATAAAGCGAAGTGGGGAAAATGGTGGAAGTTATCTTATTAAAACTTGAAAGGGGATGTGAGAGAGGGAGAACGAGAGGGAGGTGCTGAACACTAGAGCTGGGGGATACAGCTGCCCGAACTGGCCAGATGGCCACTTTGTGTGTGTGTGTGTGTGTGCGTGCTCGTGTGTCCACACTTGTTGGTACTTGGGTATGGATGTATGCGTATGTTTGTCGGTGTGTGTCTGTGTGTACTTATGTTTTAGGGCTGACATTAAGAATTTCTCTTTTGTAGTGATGTAAAGTGATTCAACACTGTTGTAACGCTCTTTTTTATTTTTTTTGTTTTGTTATGGTCATACTGTATATTTAATCATTTTGATGGTAATTTCTACGGTACATACATCTACTGTGTACTATGGCGTGCACATGCCTGTGCAGTAAGAGAAGATAATGAGGATCACTAGCGAATCTGGCACCAAAGATAAGAGCATCTTTTTGCATTGGAATAGTTTTTCAGCATCAACTACAGATTTTAAAATGACACTTTACATGTTTGTTTGTTTTTTGCTGGAGTTTTACATTTTTATTGGTTGACTATTTGTTTGTTGTCTTTTCTAGTGATTGTGTGATTTCTACAATGGCATTAATAATTACAGTATGTCTGTGTTGTGTTTGTTTGTCATACTGGTCATTGTGAGCCTGAGGCAGTAGTTAAATCTACCACACTCCCTTACGCCCTGCCACTACTGTAAGTGGGCACATCCACTGTGCTAACATCCTTCACCCTGGCCAACTGTCCAGTGCCTGTGGCCAACTAAAGGTTTCTACTCTCACTTTAAAGCTTGACCAACTTCCCTATAGAGGGAACTGAAACCTTCAAACTAAACAGCAAAGCAATTTCACTTCTTTGTCCCTTAGGGCAGAAAAGCTATAGTTCCTAAGTAAGTGTCCCGTACACATGAAACGTAAAATAAAATAAAATAATTGTCCCGTGATACAGTATGTGTCCCATACTTGCACTAAACCAGTTGATTCTAGTTAGCACTAATTTCCTTTAATGATTAGCTAAACAAAAACAATAAAAAAATAAATCTACTGTATCAAATGAGCTTGTTTGGTGCTTGGGTTGTAGGAATGCATATGGTTATTATTGTTAAATATTGTTTCCCCCTTTTTTATAAACATTATTAAAGAACGTATATTTTTCATTCATTCACAGGTATTTCCTTTTGAGTGCAACATTTTGAAACACACGACAGGGTTGTTTTCTTTAGGCTAAATAAATAACAAAGTGGTCACCTCAGCACTTGCACTGTAGGTAATATCAGGTTCTCTGTTAGATGCAGTATATTTCCAGCTTTTTCCCCAGATAATTGGCATCATTATCTGTGCTATGGCATGAGAAAGACTTCAACAAAAAGGTGAAACCTCCATATATACGGTACAGGCTTGGATGTGTTTATGCCCAATAACCTCGATTGTCTCTACATTATTGGAAATTCAGATTGTGCTGGTGGACCTCGCAGCGATGTGTGTGGTGAACACAGGTCAGCATCCCAGAACTACGTGAATTATGATATTTTCCTGTAAATGAGTGTTTTCTTGGTAACAGCTACAGATGAAGTGGTCTATGAATAACAGAGCAGACTCTTCTGTGAATTAAAACATAAATATGCAAATGGTCTGGTTTCCCTCAATCTAATGTATTTTTACAATGTCAATGCAAAATGGGAGGGGGAGAAATATCAAAAAGGGGAAAATATATGTTTAGAAAATGTATTATCTTCAGTATATCTCACATGTCCATCTGTCAAGCAGACATGAAAGAAGGAAGGAAGAACAATAGGTGGAAAATGGGCAGAAAAAGAATGCCTTTTCTTCATGGAAGGTGGGCTGCCCATCAAACAGTGCTGGGTTGTTGGAAAGGCTGTGATTCTCGAGTTGCTGTCAGAAGAATAATTACATAGAGAAGAGGGCCAGACCTCGGGACAGAAATCACACATCTCATCTCCCTCACCAATTTCTTTAAATATTTTTTCATTTTATAATTACATTCTGGAAAGGTAGAAGAGAAATATCAAGTATCATTGTAATACTTGGATTTCATGTGCAACAGCTGTGGAGGACTGATGTCAAATGAATAACATATGACAAATGGCATTTACAAATAAGAATATCTTAGGGTAGTTTGCATTTCTTAGCCACCGGCTAAAAAATGTGTCAACCCGTGGGTGTTGTAGCTCATTAGCGATCCTCTCTGTGGCAGTTTAAGTATCATGTGTTAAGTACAGGACATGCTCTCTGTTTCTATAGTCACCCTGCTGAATGAGCTTTCAAGTTTTCTCTTCTCCCTGCATTTCAAGACACCTTATCATGTGTGGCTCTCATTTCTTACCCCACACATGCATGTAAATACACACCCATAGTGGCACGCACACTCTTGGAGTCTGTACACAACTGATATTGCTTTTAAAAAGATATTAAAGAATATTTCCAGAGGGAGGGAGGTGATGTGTCATACCCTCGATGTTTATGTGCTGAGCATATGAGAGATTGCCATTGTTCTCAACCTGTAATACCACTCAGCCCCCTTGGGGTGAGATGGTACACTTTTGAAGTCAAACAAATAACTTGCCTTCCCCTCACGAACACATACAGGACTCTGGCTCAATGGGGAAGAAAGATTAACACAGAAGAAGACATCAAACGAGATTGAAATATAGAAAAATCTAATATATTTGGTGACTAGATGACTATATCTCCTCAGTAATTTTCTCAAATGTCTGGCAAGGAGAGAGAGAATATGTTTAAATACAGCCAAGGCTAACCTTCAAAGACAAATTCTACAAACATTCCATTAATTTCACATGAAAATGTTTCCATCAAAGTCTTTGTTTATCCTCATGTCTGTCATTAGTGAAACATGTTTCAATTCCTTTGAGATGGCTCAGCTTCTCCTTTTGGCTCTTCTGGAATTTTCTTCTGCTCTTCCCAGGTGTGCATGGCAGGCTGCTGAGCTTTACTGGCTGTATCTTTTTCCAGGTTCTGGCTCTAAGGCTGGCTCCTAAATCTCTCTATGCCTAATGCAGAATACACACTTGTATAGCCCTGATTTTCCTCTCCCAAACTCATTTTTGATGTCTGTGACAAAAGCCCTAGAGCAGAGCCAAATTGGGCTCCCATTGCCGACAGTTGTCAAATGTGAGCTGGTCCATGACGCGATCCAACTCAGTTTGAGCCGTCCCAGACACCCCAACATTTTCAACCATGTTTGAAAGTATCGGCACTAAGTGCTGTAGTGTGAACAGGTGTGACTAACTACCTTCAAATGGCCCTGCAGAGTAAACACCAGTGGCTGCCCAGCCATTTCTGTCTGTGCTTTTAACAATCATAATGCCTTGTCTAATTACACTAATAGATGCACAACAGAATTTACGGTGCCCGGCTACATTGTGTTCCTGGCTCACTTGAAAACTGCTTTGGCAAAAGTCAATTCTTACGTGTTTCTCAGTGTTTCAAATTAGTTAATTGTGTCAGATGCTCTTTGTCGGGTGTTTCTGCAGGTCTAAGATTTTGTAATGTGTACATCCTTGGCTGCGCTCAATTGTGCAGTGTGTCCCCATTGCGAACAAGAAGGCAGAGTGTAGTTTTAGAAGACTTGCTGACATTAGAATCTCTCCCTTTGTGTAGTGCGAGTTGGTGTGGCTAAAAGATAGAATGCCCTTCACACACAAAGCCGGAGAAACTAATTTAGGCCAAACAAAACATTTGTTTCAGTGCTTTCTACTTGTTGCTGAAAAGTCCAGATGATTTACAGGTAATGCTGGTTCACATTGGGGAAGAAATTCCCCAATACCGGAATATGACAGGTACAAATAGACACATAGATGTCAATAACCCCCTCACACACACACACACACACACACACACACACACACACACACACACCCACACACCCACACACACACCCACACCCCGCTGTGTGAATCTTGTGCAATGAAATACTATCTCTGTACAGAAATGCTTTAGTAAAGAACACAATCCATACTTTTAGCTGAATACTATGCTGTACCACTGGAAATGCCAGCTTTCCGTGCAACACGCTCTTGCACTTTACCCCAGCAGTAGGTCTCAGAATACCACCTCTTAGAGGGAACAAGGAGAGATACTGTGCTATTGTAAACACGTGAGGTTGATTGTGGTGCTACATTTTCAATAGACAAGTACTTACAAATACTGTATGTGTTTAAGCATGTGTTTATCTCTGCAGCTGCAACAAACCCTTGCATGGCCGTGTGCATCACACACTCAGTGATAAGCCAAACATTGTGAAACTTGAGCCATTAAAGTGTTAAAATAAAGAAAATCCCTTATATTTGTTTCCAGAAAGATTTTGAATACATAAAAAATGTAAAACAGTACAGCCATGTCCAGACAGATGTATTTGTTTTGTAAATGTACCCTTTTAAGACATAATATGTCATTTAAAGCTTTAGTTTACAGCGCAGCTATTTCTTGGATGTCTTACAGGGTAGAAAATGGTCCAGTGAGTTTTTCTGCAGGGAGTATAATTCCAATTTGTGCTTGGTTTGTAGAGCTGCCTTCCCAGTGTACGAAGGTGTCTTCTCCACAAGCCAATACATAATGCATCAGATATTTGAAATCCTGAATGTCCCAGTTAAGTTTGTGTCAGTTTTGATTCATGAATAATTTCCTCCTTGTTTTCTTTGGGCTTGTTCCCCTCCTTCCGTTTCCCCAGATATCGCTCTGTTTCCCTTTTGCTCTCTCAACCCTTTCTTCTCTATTACTTTCAGTTCTCTTATATTCTGTAAACACAAGTTCACTCTCTTAGGACTATAACCGAAAACACACTCACCTTTTGTGATTCTGGTTCGCCCGCCCTGCAGTATCGTTCTCCTACTGCCTATATAGTATTCCAGATGTTGGTATACACCTGTGTTATGCAACATTCAAGATGCTGCTATATGCAACTTTGTACATGTTAACCAGTGACTAAGACTTCATGCACCTTTTCCTCTAGTCAGAAAAGTAAAGGTAGGTTCACTCTCTCTGTCCACTAACACACACTTCCTGTCACCCCTTGTCCTGACCCGGTCATGTTTATACATGGTGTGTGGAACATCCAGACTGCCTTTAGAGAGCAGTGGTTTCTTTTATGTGGTTCTCCCCCACCCTTTTCTTATAGAATTGTCGAACAAAAATCTCTTTTAAAAGCAGGCAAAACTGATTCTGTTTTTTTATTTAAAACTATCGTTTACAGTACAGTTTCCCTACGGTCACCCATGAAAAGCATTTGTTATACTGTATCCGGAAGGAATTTTTAGACAATTTTACCCAACAATATACATTGTTGTTCAATCCCTACTGAAAGAAGAAGATACAATGGTGGTGCTATTTCTTCTGTGCTATTTTTTCTGCCAAAATAACTGCCTAGTTGAGTAAGCACCACCCTGGTAAACATCGCATTCATTTTTAGCCATCTCATTTACTGGTGTGCCTCTCCAGCTGTTAGGCCTGGCAGTGCACTTGCTGTGCAACTCTGAGGTTTTAAGCGCCTCAGCAGGTAAGTCAATCGGTCACACTGACAGGCTAATAAAGGGTCTCTCTCTTAGTAAACAGGGAATGCTGGCCCACAGGTGGCTGATCTTTCATTCTCTCCGCCCTCTGCATCTCACATACACACACTGTTAGCAGCCACTCTCTGAAGACTTGTCGTGTTATTGTCGGGTCCTGTGTCCAATTTAGCATTAATCTTGGCTTACCTGCTGCTGGTCCATTGAATATGGACTTGCTTTTTCATGCTTGGTGACGTGGAGGTTAACTTAAGAGCAAGGGGCTCTACATCGCACACAGACCTCACGATTAGATGAGGGGATTTTTATGGATGGATGGTGCTTGTGTGTAGATATGATTGCCACTGTTGTGTCTACTGTATACAGTATACCAGAATGCCCGGATGAATATTTGAGTATTTCAACTATGATATGAATACAATAGCTGCCTCCATGTTTTTTTCTCTCTGTCTCTCTCTCTCCCACCATCCATTGTGGTTTTTTTTTTTGGTTTGAAAGCATACACGCCCCTCTTGCAGACACATGCTCTTTTAGCAGTCATGTTTCAAACAAACAGGCATCTGGATTGAATCACAAACAGGCATCTGAATTGAGTTTTGGAGTTTCTAGAACGTACGTTCTTTGAGGTCTCAATGCAATGTATTTGACATGCTTAGGTGAACAAACCACATAGATTATGTGGAATAGCACCATATAATGCCCCTTTTTATTTTCCACAGCAGCTTCAAGGCTTTAATATTGCAAATTAATTCTGCCTCGCCGTTCAGATTAAGGATATGGGAGGTGGAATGGGGGGACAACATCAGCACAGCAGCAGTGGTTGCACAGCCGTGGAATCATGTGTAGGGACATATCCCCTATAGCCGGTACGGTGGAACAGGGACAGGGATGTGATGCTTTGATAACCGGCCATATCTATCAACAAGTACATACAGTAGTATTTCAGCAATGAAGGTTAGTGTATACAATACTGTAGCACGACACGCAACAGTGCTTGCTTGCTAATCAGCCATATGTAGCCACAAGCATGTATTATTTCATGAGTGAAGAGTTACTATAGAACGAAATTCTTGCCTTGCCCACTACAAGAGGATTATGAGGCAGATAAACCATAGGCTAGGCTACTGCTAGCACTTTGGCCAACATAACACAAATAGGGATTATTCAGTTAAACAAGAAGTGTTAAAGTTAAACAAAGACAAGCTATCTTTTCTAATATCACAAACAAAACGGTTATTGTATATGTCTTTGCATGATTGGACCCATTGTTAGTATCAATCTTTATCAATGAGCAATGCTGAGTTTATGTAAATCAACACAACAGTCGAAATTAATTCTATTTTTAATTCAAAGCCTACTTCTAATTCAAATCCTTGTAGCTTGTATAGCCTGTTTTACTAAATACTACAGTAGATCATATGAGTGGTCATATCCTCATAGCGGTATTATCAAACATACTGAGGAGCTTCTATGCACTTTCCTATTTCGCCTGTTTCTCCGACTCTTTTCCTTCTGTGGCCATTACAGACTGGGAAGGTAAAAGTCTACTTTGAAAGGCACAGTACTTCTCCAAGTCACATCAATATAACTATTTTAAAAAACAAGAAGATATATACATTTTTCATAGAATGACACCTTTAATTTTCTGGCATTGTATCCATCCCTTTTCTCCTCTCTATCCCTTTTCATCTTTGCTCTTTCTCCCTTGTGTCTCAAGGCCGTGTTACACTTTGTCGGCAGGACTAACACAGCGCTAGAGATTTGCCTGCTCAGGTGGCTGCAGACGGGGAAATTGGAGCCATGCATCACACCCTCCAGATTGACGATAGAAAAATTCCATTAAAGGCTGTCGCACGTTTCTCATGAGAAGAGAGGAAGGTGGGGAGAGAGAATGAGAGAGAGGGAGGAGTGGGAGGATATTTAGAGAAAGATGGATAGAGTGAGAATGACAATGAAAGAAAGAGAGAGTTTATTGATAAAGGGTGTCCAGGTTAGGGGCGGGCAGGATAAAAGGGTAATGGTGAGAAAGTATCACCATTATAATGCATCACTGTCATAACTGCTGGAGCCCGTGGAACAGTAGGCCCATAAACACTTGAACATGCTCAGCTCTGCTCTCCCTGAGGCTGAAAGCCTGGCCACATGTAAAGGCTGCGGAGAGACACAGCCAGAAAAGTCTGATGAAATGGACTCTTCTAAGAAGAGTCCATTTCCATTGGTTTGGTCCATTGGTTTGTTCCTCTGCTTTTTTATCATTTTCTTTTCTTTTTCTTTTCTGTTGAAATGTAGATGTTATCTACACTGTACTGTAAATTACATTATCTTGCCGCCTAGTATTTAGCATTACATGTATCTTTGTTAAATGTTTTTTTTTTGTCAAGATCTGTTGCTTTTATGTATAATGCAGCTACAGTACACACAATATTTGCAATTAATAAATAATACCGCTCCTTTGGGGCTTAGTTTAAAATGGTCAATAACTCCTCGAGGAATAATTGAAAAGGAATGACCCGCTTCAAGGGCATGGCTTTTAAATCTGACCTTGAGGATCAAGTGGGTCAATTGGAAAGACAGGATTTATACATTTAATCAATAATTAATAGTACTGGAGCTAACTGGAAGGGATGCAGTCTTAGGAAGATCCATTGTACAGCATAGACTCTTCTTTACAGGCATGTCTGACTCCACTATGAATAGAATATCTGATAGGTATCCAGCATACATACTGTATGAGTGCTATCATAATGTCTGTCATTGCGTCATGTGACTGACAGGGACAATTAAGATTATATAGATGCATTTGCAGAAGCGCCTCTATTTTTACTAAGAAATGCTACATGAAATTTGACATTTTCCTGGTTGTACTGTATTGATTTGTGTATTTATATAAGGTATGTTGTCCGAAGTTTATTCTGATAGGGCGCAGCACAGACACAGATGTGGGTGGAAAATTGTTTTATAATAACTTTATACACAGTGGAATGGGTTGACATATGCACATATAGACCTGATCTTCCAGATCATTGCATGCCTGGCTGGTAAATGAGATTGCACGAGCAAAAGCATCTTCAGATATTTTGCTTCAGCTTGTGTCACATTTGCTGTGAGCAGATAAGATTTTACTGACACCTAAGACGCTGGTCCAAATAATTTACTCTGAATTCGAATAAAAAATATGCGAGAAGGTGATATAAGGTCAACAAATAAATTAGGGGAGACGGCAGCGAAACCATGATAAGAAATGAGATGAAACGACAAGGGTTGTGGTGGTAGGGAGGAATAAAGCTAAGAAAGATGAGAAGACAGTGAAAAGCACGGTTTAAAAAATAGGTGAAATATGAGAAATATGGAAGACACCAATGTGAATACAAGAGCCAGGAAGTTAGATGGAAGGTCAACAACAAAGGGCCACTGTTGACAGAACATCTTTAAAGCCCCAAAGCTACAAGGCCAGTGTTAGTGGTCAGATGTAGGGTTATTTTTTCAGTGACAGGGAACAACAAACATTGCTAAACAACAGATTCAAATACAAATATATTGTTAGCTGGCTAACGGTAACACAATCTGATGTGCTAGTGTGTGTCCTGTTCAGGGTGCATATTTTCTATTATTGTTATAAACTGTTATAAACCTGTCAACTACAGTATACTACTGCAGTTTTGTCAGTGCGAGGCTACAGTACACTGGTAAGCACAACCAACCCATCTTGCACTTTCGTTCAGTGTGTCTTCTCTGTCCATTGTTAAGGAACGTTATCCACCCCTTCCTCAAAACCCCCACCCCAAAATATAGATGTTTTTCTTTTCAGAATTTCGAATTGTAATAAATATGTTATTGCATGTTAATCTGCATCAATTATATTTGATATTATTTAAGTACATATTTCTTCTTCACTCAAAATGAGCTTGCATGCCAGACACAGCCAGATGCTAGCAATATAGGATTGATAACAATGGCAACTAAATTAGTCTGCTTTTCAGTGGAATCCTGGTCACCACTAGCCTGCCATTAATGCCAATGCCTTTGATCTATGTTGTGTGTAGTCCTCTCTTTGTCTGAGTGTTAAGGGTCCGTATTAGCCAGCTGATGAGATGACTTTTGAGAGAGGGAACATGCTGGAAGACTAATGGCCTTGTGAGCAGCTGGTGGGCTAAGACAGACACACAGGCAGACAGACAGACACACAGGCAGACAGGCAGACATGCGGGCCGGCAGGCAGGCCAGAGACAGAGAGGAAGGTAACAGCACATGCAGGGAAAAAGATAGCCAGAAAGACTGGACAGCCATAGGTGAGACCTAAAGACAAGACACAAAGATAAACAAGCAAGAGGGGCAGAGGCGGGATTGCAGGGAACGGCAAATAAAACTGTTAAGACAAGGTAGATACCTAAACAGGCAGACAGATGGTCAGACAGACAAGATGAGTCAGGTGAGACAGACTCTTAAACTGAGGGGAAAGAGAGCACAGAGAGACATAACGTTGGACTGGCAAACAAATCTGTGTCAGTAGGAAATAGATGAGGGTTCATATGCCCGCATATACACACAGTATATCAAATGTACATACGTCGCAACACATAAATATTTGAGCTTTGCCACTGAGAAGGTGGCAGGTATTAGCCTTGGAACAGCATAACCCTGGGAGTGTTACATGCAGAAAACTGGCTGTGTGCAGATGGCTGGGAGGAAGTTGGACAGAGGAGACAGAGCGAAACAGATTGGGACACTTCGTGGGGGAGAGCAGGGAGATGTTCTGTCTGATGCAGGGGTGTGTGTGTGTGTGGGGGGAGGGGGTGGGGGGCAGGCAGGGAGATGTGCTGTCTGATGGGGGGGAGATCTCATCACAGCTGATCAGTTGAGACAGGCCACCGCCAGGAGCCCAAGGACCAACCTAGGAGGGTGGGCGTACAGTACACCTGCTGTAGCACTGCGTGAGACTTGTCTCTGTGCTCGCTCTCTCTCACTCCCTCTCTCTCTCTCTCTCTCTCTCTCTCTCCCTCTCCCTCTCTCACTCCCTCACTCTCTATTTCTCTCTCCCTCACTCTATCTCTATCTCTTTCTGTTTCTCTCTATCTATCTCTCTATCTCCCTCTCTCCTTCTGTCTCTCTATATCTCTCTCTCTCTCTATCTCTCTCTCTCTTCCAGTCTTTCTCTCTATCTATCTCTCTCTCTCTTTCTGTCTCTCTTTATCTCCCTCTCTCTCTATCTCTCTCTCTCTTTCTATCTATGTCTCTCTCTCTTCCAGTCTTTCTCTCTATCTATCTCTCTCTCGTCCACTCTTT
>JAODUG010049002.1:0-15869 GCA_027564795.1 Aphredoderus sayanus
AACGTTTGCTGGTTGATGCGGTGCAGCACATCTCCCGCCATTACATGTGTGTTTTCAATGTGCACCGCCTCTGCCTGAGCTGTGGAAACAAAGCTCTATTGATGTCACTTCCTCGCGCGGGACGCTGTAGTTAGCAGCCCTCTTTCTGAAGTAAATATTTAAGAGGTTATCCGACTTTGTCATGATACGGACTTGTGAAATGTTGCAAAATACGTTTGTTCCGCGTAGTATTTTGGATAGTTCCGATCTTATAGCTGTTTTCGTTATGTAATGTTTTGTGTAAGCTATGACACGAACAAGGCTCTGTTGTTGACATTGCTGATGTCCGCGGACTTGTCTGCTCTTGTCGGCTGCTAACGCTACTTAGCTTCAGTCGCGGAAGTGTTATTTGGCATGTATTTACACTTGTAAAATAACGCATTCATCTTGACAGCGAATTCACTTTGATCGCAATGAAGCTGCAGTGTGATGTCGAGGTGGTAAATCGGATGCTACCCACGTTTGGGATGAAAAATCGAGGGAAGGGCGCTAGAGCAGTGCTCTCCATTGGGAAGCATCTAGACAAGACCACTCAACGCTGCAATATCTACCTAATGATCTGTACAGCGAAAGACAGGACAGGTTCAAAGTACAAAGTGAGTCCAATCCCATAACTACTGTAGGGTGTTATGTCAGAATATCTGGACCTAATAATGGTCATTTGCTATTATAGTTTAGGATTGCAAAATTATATTAGTATAACAATAATTAGTATTATACTATTGTGTTGCAGAAAGCTTGTTTTATCTCAGTGTTTTTGTGAAAGTTTATATATACTCCTCAGTGTAATTTTCCACAGGTAAACACTGACCTTTGCCCACTTTCTCTTGCAGTTGAAAGAAAACATAGAGAAGTTCTTCACATGGTTCGTGGAGGAGGGCAAGGCCACTGTGAGATTAAAAGAGCCTGCTATTGACATATGTTTGAGCAAGGTACAACATCCAACATCATGTGGACATCATGAACATATGTGGAGGTCATATTTCAGACCTTTAAAACAGTCTCATTTATTTTGTGTGTTCATTGAACAACACTCATGAAAATCAATGTTAGGAGGCAGGATATACAGTTCTCTAGTGGTGTGAGTGTTGGACTCCCAGACAGAAGGTCATGGGTTTGAGACCCAGAGATGGCCTAACTAGCATCCTTGTGCAAGATGCCTAACCCCTATCTGCGCCTTGTAGCCTATTACTTGTATTTGTACTCATTGTAAGTCGCTTTAGATAAAAGATATCTGCATTTGCTTGTGTGAACCCACATCTGTGCTATAACAGATGTACTGTAAGGCTGAGCTTTCCGCTCACTCCTTCTTGTTAGCCTACTTAATTTACAGACAGACTAAATGCAACAGGACTTGATAGTTATTTCTATCTATCTATCTATCTATTTATCTATATATCTATATATCTATATATCTATCTATCTAATTACCTTGGCAGGCCTGTGCTGGTATTTCCACTAGTTAGTAATGCTGTTATGTCAGGGCATTAGTATTGACCTTCTTTTAAAGCACATGCTGGGACAGATTCCATGGCTGCCTTGTGTAGACAGTGAATGCCTCCTGTCTGTTTTGAAGCAGTTATGACCTTTCACCTAGATTCAAGCCCTGGTTTTAACACTGACACACCAACACGCATATAGGCTGTCAACAAATATACCTCTAGTCCTTGAGAATTCTGTTGAAAGATAATGTAGGCCTGCTCATATAATGAACACGCTGTTTCACCTACATATTAATTTCAGATTATTTAATTTATTTAGACAAGATTAGCTACAAAGCTAATCTGTTAAAGTCTGATGCATGTCGTCTAGATTTTGCATTGTTCATGCATTTCTTGTCATCCCCACAGGAAAAATACTAACACAGCATTTTTTGCAAATTTCTTCCTTTTAGTTATTTTTTATATTCATCATTGATTTTGCTTGTTTTAAGGCTGACGCAAATAGCTTGAAGAACTTCCTTTCAGCTGCTCGGCTGGCAGACAGAGGAAGTGACACAAGCAGCTTTCCTCTATCCACACTTACTCCTGTTCGTGCCAAGGACGTAGAAAAGCCCAAGAAGAAACTGACAATTGTTTCTAAGAAAGACTATCCGCTCACCTCCAGCTTCCCCTACTCTCTGGAACAGCTACAGGTGTCCTATTGCAAGCTGTCACGTGTGGACATGCGTATGCTGTCACTAAAAGGTAGATAAACCAGTTGATGTTAATAAGGTACATAAAGCAGTTGGTGTTAAAAAGATACAGTAAAGGAAGCATTCTGTTTTAACATGGCTCAATTTTCTATATGTGTTTAACTGTAGCTATGCAAAAATGAAAATATGAAAATAATTCTTGTTGCTGTAGTGTCATTTCTGGTTCACTTGGCTACGGTCTCTGTTTTCTGTCATGTTTCCAGCTCTCCGCAAGCTAGACCTCAGTAACAACCACATCAAGAAGCTCCCCGCCACCATCGGTGACCTGGGCTGCCTCGCTGAGCTCATCCTCCACAACAACCAGCTGGAGAGCTTCAGTGAGGCCCTGTGCCTGTCCACCCTGCAGCGGACCCTGCAGCTCCTGGACCTCAGCCAGAACCGGCTACAGGCCCTTCCCTCGCAGTTCTGCCAGCTCCGGGAGCTGGTGAACCTTAAGCTGGATGACAACAAGCTGGTGTGCTTGCCCTTCCACATGGGACGCCTGCACAAGCTGAGGTACCTCTCAGCGGCGCACAACCAGCTGGCTCTGCTCCCCAACGACTTCCGCAAGCTGAGCCTGGAGAACTTGGACCTGTTTGGGAACCCCTTCACCCAGCCTAATCCTCTGGACCACACCATGCAACTCACGTTCCCTCTCCCTCTGCAGGAGCTAGCCTCCAGGGCTGTGGCTAACCTCAGGTGGGTGGGGATGAAACGTGCTCAGGCTCCCATCCTTGGTTTAATATGGTGGACACTTGACTCCATTCACAAGCAGTGAACCAATTATTTTCATTGCATAGCAGCATCAAAATTGAATTAAAAAATCTTGAAATAATTTCACAACCCATTTTTAAAGCATCTTGTGACTTGTAGTTTGAGAATAATCTGTCGCTGTGGGTAATTCTGGCCTGTAGGCCATTCCTTCGTGAGTTCTCAAACCCGTAACCCCATTTTCTCTGCCTGGCCTTATAGGATACCGTATGGACCTCACCTCATCCCCGCTCACTTGTGTAAGGACCTTGAGTTCGCCAAGGTGTGCGACTGCGGCCGCATTTGCATCAGCTTCTTCATCAAGACGGCTGTGAGCATGAACCTGCACCAGGTTTCTCACACGGTGGTCCTGGTGGACGACATGGGAGGCACTGATGCACCGGTGCAGCACCATTTCTGCTCCCTGTCATGCTATTCTGAGTTTTTGGACAATTGCCTCCAGAGGGGAATGAGATAAAAAATGTTTATATATATATAAAAATAAAAATAAGTGTTTTCTAAAGGCAGTTGTGAGACAGTAGAGTATTTAGCCCTGTTTTGGCCTGAGCTGAGCTGTAAAAGCTGCAATAAAAGAATGTATAGTATGTGGTGGGACCATTAGGAAAACAAATAATTTGCTGTGCTACGCAAGCAGTGGTGCAAGTTATTCTATTGATACCATTGTGTAAAGGACAGTTTGTTCCTTTTTAGCTTTGTTATATAAAGCACTTAAATCTAGCTAACCTGTTACCAGTTTCTGATGCTTTGACATTTCCAACATAATGTTATCTTGTTATCTCAAGAACATTGAGCATTCTGACAGGGACACTTGCACATGCTACATCTACCATGCTGCCGCTAAATTCCACACATTTAGTTTTGTGAATCTTTATCTTCTAATCCCATGAGTATTTTTCTGCCTCATTGTGCAAATGCGGGTGAACCTACCTCAGACAGGCAAGATAACAATTTATGGTTGAGATTTACCTTGTTTTCCTCAACGCAATACTTAACTTTTTATAAGGATTAAGAAGTGCTTGTTTTTACTATGGCAAACCTTTTTAAAAATCTGAAAAAAATAAAATACATTTTCTTGTTTTGTTCAATTCACATAATGTTTGTTTATATTAAAAATGCATTAACCTAATTTCCCTTGCATACACTGTTTTTCTCCTGGCTAACACTAATTAACACAAAATAAAATGTATATCAGAATACAGTATAAGTTGTAAATGAATATGCAAGTTAAGAGGTATCTTGCATGAGAATCAAAAGAAATGGAAATGCAAAGGTTTTCAACAAAAGACATCAGTGTTTTGGGGGGGATTTGTTTACTAATTATTCATAGACTGCAAACAACGCATTAGACCGTGTAACTCAGTCCAGTTCATATACCAGTGAGTTTTGAAATACAATCCCAGCAGATGTGGAATGGTCACTTATGACTGTCTCCTTTCCATCGACATCAGTTTCCACCAGCAAGGCAGGCAGTGCCTTGCTACTGCAGTCTGCAGTGGGGCACATCTGTTCGGTCTGCAGGTCGTCTTCATCAACTACTTGCTCCTCCAGCTTCTCTGGGTCTGTAGGGCCATATTTGTCAGGTACTGGCATGTGTCTGCTCTCCGCACTCCCCGGAGTTGTGCAGTCCTGGTCCAGGTCAGGCTCTAGTTCAATGGCATCACATTTTTCAGTTTGGGATTTGTCACTGGATGGTGGATTTAGAGCTGAGGGTGTTGTGGGCACCTAGAGGGAATATTACGGAAATGTTACAGTGTTTGTATGTGGAAATGTCAAGTTATAATGTTTTAAATAATGTGTTAATGGTCAAATTCCCAGTAATTTGCCAATATTCACAGTTTACTCACCGTGTCCAGTTTTCCATCTCTAAATTCTTCTATGTCTACATTAACATACGTTTGTTCTGCGCTTCCTTGCTCCTCTTCTATGCCACTGGACAGTTTGTGCACTTCTGGTTGGTTTTCAGAAATACAAGGTGAGACATCACCTCGTGCTGAACAGTTCTCTTCAGAACACCGGCCTGCCAGTATGGCTTCCGTATCTCCATGGAAACTGTTTACGCTGCACTTTTCTGCTCTGTCACACAGCTCTTCTTCACTTCCCTTATTTATCTCTGTGGTCCCTTGCTTACTCTTACCCTCTTCACGTTTCTCAACCTCCCCAAACCTCCCCGTACTCAACACTTCCCCCTCTTTTGCTCTTGGTTCCTCTTTGTCACTTTTTTCAACTTCTTTGTTCAGCTGCCTGGAGCTTTGTGCCTGTTTCTTTCCATGCTCCTCTTCCATTTCATTGATTTCATCACTCTTTTCCCACTTCTTCAGCTGTTCCTCTTGTTCAGCTCCTCTTATCTCTTCATCCTCCTTTCCTTGAGAGTTGTGAGACGTCTGAGTGAGTCCCATGGCTTGAACAAATGTCTCGCTGGCAGGCAGAACAGGCAGAGTAACAGTCAGCTTCCCTGTGTGTTTGTTGAACTTGGCCTCTCCTTTATCTTCATCCACAGGGTATGCCAAGGACACCTCCAGTCTATAGGCCGGTGTCTCTGACTCCAGCACAAGGCTTTTCCCATTTACGTTGAGGCTGGTGTCCCTGGCTGACTTGAGAAGTGGCATGTCAACCGTGACCACAATCTCTTTAGGCCTTGGGCTCTGGGCACTGTCTCTGGAGCACCTATAGTCCTGCAGGTCAATGAAGGATCGGTATTTCACCGTGTAGTGTGGTGTTGTCGGCTCTTTGGACTTTTGTATTTGCACTTCAGAAACACCTCTGTGTTTTGATGCTGGAACTTCTGTAGCTTGTGTTGTGGCTGTGTTAACAGTAGGCCCTTTTTCATTTGGGTAAAGGAAAGCAAGAGGGTCAGCCTCTGCTGGTTGATCCTCAGCTTTGTAGCCAGGGATTGGTTTTCGAATGACACAAGGCTGTGGGGTTCCTTTGTACTTGATTTTCATAATTCTCAAATTGTTTTTGTCCAGAATTACTTTAAAATTGTCCTCTATTCCCTGAATGGCTGTGTTGTCCACCATATCCATGAATGTAGTGTTTTTGCTTGCCATGTAAAGAGTATCAGGGTGGAAAACAACATCATATATTTTGAACTTGTTCCCTTTTGGGTCTTTTTCTTCTCTCCCAGTGTGTATGCTGTGAGGCAGGGACCAATGTTGGCCCCTTCTACCGTCTTTCATACCCCAGTTAAATGTTGGTTTACCTACTTTTTCGTTGGTGCAGATGTTGATGAAACACTTTTGCTTGCCATTCAAACTTGTTCTTAAAACTCTGAAGGGTTCTGGGTGGATGAAATCAACATTGATTCCTCTCTCCTGCTCCAACAGTTTTATTTCGTCTTCATATAGTTTCTTTTGATCAGGGTCTGATATTTCTTTAACGAAATCCGTCAGCATTACTCTGAACTTCTCATCTTTAAATGCTTTTGTGAATCGTTTGACTTCGTCCTCCGTCAAATTTAGTTCGTTTAACTTATATCCGGACTCCATTATAACAAAACCCAACGCCACGAAGCTAGACTAAATACAATACTACAACAATCTGATAACGTTTCTTCCTATGTATGTAGACGGAGCCATAGCAACCGTATGCGTTCGCTCAAGAGTGCTTGTAAAGCAGTTGACAGCACATCCAGCAGATGCCGCTATTACCTACCTCAAAATGGCACCTGACTAGGGCTTGTCAGTCGGGTGGCTCTGTGGGTGGGTATTCAGAGAGAGTTTGGATTGGTCGCACCCCCAAAACTTGATTTTTCCTTTCCTCATTGGCTAGGTTTAGTGTTTTTAAAAACTAGGACTACTCCACGGCAACAACTTTACTCACAATATCTGGAAACATTTCATTAGGCTACTTTACAACTGTTTCGCCACACCGCCACAGGTAATTAAATAAAGTATTACTCTACATTTGTACATCTTTTATCATTAGAAATAAAACCAAAACCCATAAACGCTCAGGGAGAGATGTTTTGTTAACTCTAGACTAGACCCATACATCTCCTAAGTTCCCACGTCCTTGGATGAAGGCCTAGTCAGGCTAACCAGGACAAAACCGAATTGACAACGCAGTTGAATATTTGTATATTCAATATTATTTCATTTGTAATACTCATGAGACACTTGAGATTGAATAAAAGCCGATTATTGGGACAGAATTTCTCTCCAAAATCGTTTAGCCAGCAGCGTAAGAGGCCAGTCAGTACATCTGGGTGCGCGCGTTTCAGCTGACCATAGAGGGTGCTGAGACCGTGGTGAGTCTTATGATGCACGCAGCAGGATGCGGTAAAACCAAACGCGAGTGTGATTCTTTTGTACTTTCCTGGAATATATATCGCTATTATGGTACAGATTGTACAAAACATCATTCAAGAAGATGACTATAAACAATAACTTGATTGGTTTCCAATTTTTTATTACAAATGCATATTAAATAATGTGAAAAGTCAAACAGTAGGATATAATAATATTGATTATTAATATTCACTTACATTGTTTTGCATGTTAAACATTTCAGCAAATTTTGACAAATAAATGCATTTCATGGCACAGCATACAATACATTCACATAGACACAATATCAATAATACAAAAGAGGGGGTGTCAGGAGGTGAAACCTGTAAGACAAAATTCATACAAAGGCTTTGGCAAAAGAGTGCATATGTTCCAGCAATTATATCAAAGTAAACAAAAACCTTTCTGAGAAAGGGAAAAAACAAACATGAGTAGTAGATAGAGAGAGAGAGAGAGAGAAAAATCCAGTGCATGTTTTTCCCCCCCTCCCCCATGAGTTAAATGGTAGCGGCCTTGTGTGCTTGGCTGCTCCCTTGTCCCTGCTGTAGCTGGGGAGTAGGTTCAGGGTTCGGTTAAGCTTAAGGGACAGGTGCTCATTGTCTATCTTGGGGCAGCAGGTACCAGCATGCTGAGGGAGGGAAGGCTGGGCTTCGAGGAAGTCGTCTTGGCCGACGCCATTTTGTTCAGACTACGAACTTCCGTTTGCCAAGAAGGAATCTTCTTGGTGGTCAGGTGTCGGCGCGCGTGTTTGGTCAGGTGGTCGCTGCGCATGAACCGCCGGTCGCACACGGGACACACAAACTTCTTCTCGCCCGTGTGCGTCCTCCTGTGACGCGAGAGCTCGTCGGAGCGGGCGAATCGCTTGTCGCAGCCCTCCCAGCTGCAGCTGAATGGCTTCTCACCTGAGGCGGAGGGAGAGTCAGAGAAGGCACCGAGTCAGCATGTGAGTCATGACGCAGTCACAGCACTGAGTGTGCACAGCACGCCCTGTCTGAGGCACTGAAAACAAGCGCGCTCTCTTCCAGCTCCGAATAACAATGCTGGGAAACCAGTGTCATAACAGGAAGCAGCACAAGTCACGTTTTATTCAGCATCTCCCGTGTATTTGTCATTAAAGTTGAACCACTTGATCATTTCCTACTTTTATCAGTTTACTTTGCTTGTTTTTTTTTTCTTTTCCAATTATTCAATCCCCTATAATCTCTGTAGTTTCATAAAAATGTGACATTTTTATTACAAAAATAGCTACACTTTAATTCAGTATCTTTAGTGTATTTGTCATTGAAATAGAACAACATGATCATTTCTTTTATCAGATTCTTTTGTTTGTTTATTTCTTTTAAAAAATGAGTCCCCCATCATCTCTGTACTTTCATGTGACATTTTTATTACAAAAATAGCTACATTCTGCTTGAATACATGGCGCTGTACTGTAGGCTGACGAGTTAACGACTCATTCGTACCTGTGTGTGTGCGAAGGTGGGCCTTGAGGTGGGAGCTCTTGAAGTATGTCTTCCTGCACCCGGGGAAGTTGCAGACGTAGTTCCTCCTGCGGGAGAAGTCCATCTTGGTGGCCGCCACGGCGCCGCACGGCCCCGCCGGCATGTAAACAGGGGCCGGGGCCAGAGGTAGCAGCTTGGTGTTGCCCAGGGTGACCACGGCCTGCGAGCAGTGCGGGGCCTGCGACACGGAGCTCTGGGGGAGCACCAGCATGACCGTGCCCCGGGCCACCGGGGAGCCCACGATGATAGACTGCTGGTGGTGGGCAGGGCGCCCGCCGCCCGCCGCGGCCGGGGAGGGCTGGGGCAGGATTGGCGTGGCGCCCGGCGCGGTCTGCACCGCGCTCGGGATGAAGGCCGAGAATATGCCCGACTGGCTGGAGACCGGGAACATCTGGCAGATGATCTGCGGGCTGCTGACCGGCGGCGGGGTGATGGCGGCGGGGGTGATGGAGGGGGGCGGGGGGCTGCAGCGCGGCGGGGCGTCCGAGACGCCGCTCTGCTGTTCCATCTTGGCGGGGGGCGGCGCCAGTGTGCAGGGAGCGGCGGGGGGAGCAGGCAGGGACACGGCTATCTGCACTGTCCTTCCTACACGTTGCTGCTGCCGCCAGACGGGGGCGCCCATCGCTGTGTCTCTGTGTTGCCGGGCGCTGCTGGGGGGCGCTGCTGGCACGTGGTGCAGGCAGGGCCCGCTGTCCGCTGTGTGCCGGATGACGCTGGTCGCCATGGCTCTGCAGGGCTGCGGCGGGGCAGCAACGGAAGAGGAGGGGGAGGAGGAGGGAGGAGGAGGAGGGGTCTTTTCGGCAATGGGGGCCAGGGAAGGTCGGTTGGCCGTGGGCCCGGGAGGGGAGGACGCAGGCCTGCCAGCCACGGGGCAGGAAGTGGAGCTCTCAGCGAAGCTGGGGCTGTGAGGGGGAGTCATGCACTGGAGGAGGTGGGGAGAAAGACCAGATGTTAAAGCAGAGGTTTAGCACATGCATCATGTGTCACATGTAACTTCATATAGGAGCAGTGTGTAAACTCAGTAACAGACATAGCAGCGACTCCCTGCCTTTATAAAGACTGTGTGTTTGGGGGGGGGATGATTAAATATAACAGAACGCTTATGATTCCTCTAAGTTGTAAACTGTGATTATTTACAATAGAGCTGCTGAGGAGAGCAGAACTACGTGAAGTTCAAACCACCTCACTCACGCAAAGGCTTATCTCACTATAGCCCCTCCCACCTGTCCAGCCCCCCCCACCCCAACGCATACACACCAATCTCTGTCAACCCAAAGGTTTTAGCAAATAAATGTGCAAACAAGAGAGAGCTATCTTTGTACTTGTTAGCGTTGACCAATGATGTGTTTTATATGTCAAAGTTAACATCCCAAGTATATGTTTACCAGTTAAACATAGCTGATTTGACCTTTATCACTCTTACACTTTGCCCTGCTATTATTAGCATGTTTCAGGTACCCAAGAACATGACTCAATCTCATATATGTATCGTTTGAAGACATTTGCCACAGCTGTACCAACTTCTACATGTAACAGTTTAAAATGTAGAAGTTGTGTATTGAGTGTCGTACCAGGGAGGAGAGTGAAACAAAGTCTTTTGGAGGTTCTGGGAGTTCCGGGGGCAGGAGGGAGTCACAGGAGTCTGAAGCTGGGGTGAGGGGTCTGGACTTGCAGGCGTGAGTCCTGGTACCACCGAGGACCTGCCCTTGGCCCCAGGAGCTCATGCACACCAGAGCTTCAGCTGCTTCAAGGTCTGTGTACTCAAGGCTGCTTGTTCCATTGGAGAGGGACTGCTCACTGTCATGCCTCCTTCTCTTTAGGAAGGACCCGTACTGGTCCATAAATGCTCCCTGAGTTGACCAAACAAAGGCAATATTACACATTGGGAGGAAAAGATAGCATCGCACTTTGGTTACGTCTGACAACTGTGACACAACCCTGCTGGCAAAAGAAAGTGTTTGAATACTGAATACGGACTTGTGACATCTAACCTCAGACATAGGTCACATAATAATTATAGACAAAGATGGTATTCTGTTCCACTGAGCTTAACGACAGGGAAGTCATTTGCTCAGTCACTGCTTGAGAGTTCTTATTTATGGAGCCAAACCACAGTTGCCAGTAAGGGGTTGAGGGAGGATAGTCTTGAGGCTACACCCTGCTTGCTCTGCCGTTGGCTTACAGCCAAGACACCTCCCATTGCCAAATATAGACCAAACAGTGACGTGCTCCCAAGAAGAGCCATGTGAAATCCCCATAAAGCGGGATTGTATCAGGAAGTGGTCTTACTCAACTCAAACTTTGCAATGCATTTTCTGGGGGAAAACACAACCCCTGCACTAGAACGCACAACCCTAACCCAAGCCTTAAGAAACCACGTTTGTAATCATTCAAAACATACTTCACACATCAGTTAAATACGAGGAACACAATATCAATGAATGGCAACGTTACATTATGTTACATCGTTGAAGAAAAACTTGTGACATTGTTGCACTTACAAATAGGTCACTGTAGACAAATTGAATAAACCAATCAACAAAGAAAATCGCTATATTATATTTACATTTCTTACCTCACATGAGTCGTCCCTTTCTGTAAAATTTCGAGAAGGCATCATTGACGAAAAACTATCACTTTCCTGTCAAAGCCAGTGTAGAACAAAGGGACACGGAATGCCAGTTGGGCAGTTCGGTGAGGACTGAGGGTGAGGGATGGAGTCGTTTTTTTCTGACTGGGTTCGCTCTCTCAGCTGTGTGTAAAACATGGGAGGAGAAAAAGGAAAACAAAACTCACAACACTCACCGGAGGGTGGCAACATGCCACCAATGAAAATGAAATGTGTGTGAGCTTTCAGCCAATGGGAGAAGAGACAACGCGTGAACAGTGCATGGTCGTTGGACGGTTGGAGGAAATAGGGTGCGTGGTTGTTGGTGGGCGTGCTATGGGAGTCAGCAGTGTCAGGGTAAACCCGATGAACCACCGTTCGCTAAACTAGGTGAAAGGTTGTTCCTACGGTTTTCGAATATATATTCCAGCCAGCGTTGCTTCTTACAACAAAACAACACATTTTACGTTGTCTTTAATAATCCTCTGAGCTATTTCTTGTTAGAATCCCACATTACATCGCACTTAATAGTTACTATTATTTGCCGTGTAATTTAAATGTTGTGGTTCAGTAGTATAAAAACAACAACAACAACAAAAAAACAGAAATTACCTTATTTCATTAACACTTTAACAACAATATTACTCCATGCTTTAATACAGACAAATCATTTGGAACAAACTGAAATAATCACTGTTATTGGCCTATGTTACCTTGCCCCCCACCACATATGCAATAATAAACTGTAGGGCCCCTACAGTAGGGTGAGAAACTTTCAAGGAATTCCTGGGGGTAGCCTACTTCAATTATTTGTTTACCAATATAGCCTTAGCAACAGTGTTTCTGTTTATTATAGCAGCTTCAACATTGGTTGTTTTAAGTTGAATAAATATTAAATAAAATGACTACACAAAAGCTACATTAGCACTCAGTAACAAAAATAACTCATAAATGTCTATTTTTTGTTTTATTTAGTATCTTTGTCAGACAAATAATTAAAGGTTCACATCAATGTTACAGAAATAAAATGTGTCTTGACCTACATTTGATATTACATCAACAGTTGATTTTGGACAAAGTTATACAACAGAATAAAGCACAAATATAATCAAAATACTAAAATATCAATCAGTGTAATAGCTCAATTACAAATCCAACCAACTCCCTCATTATATGCCTAGCAGGATCTCTACAGCACCTGAACAAGCGTAAAACCAACAGAAATTCTTACAGCCTATATTGGCCTGTATTGCTCAGTGTTGTTTTTTAACGTTAACAGCTTGGATTAAGTATCAGGGTGTGTAGTAGAGGTGTGAGCCAAGCACTGGCAGTGCAAGGCTTCTAGAGAAGGCCATGCCCCACTATGATTCACATAAGCATGACCTCAGGCAGCATTGAGGGTTTTGAGCTTTGGCAATGTGGCTGTGCCAGCAAAAGAGATGAGGAGGAGCTTGGGGTAGGAAACTTGTGAGTACGCTGGCATGACAGGCAGGCAAGGCCTCAGTAAAGAAGAATGCTTATGATATAAGTGGGGCAGTCTGCTGCAACTCAGCCCGGGGAATCTGGAGGAAAGGTTACGGTGACCCTATCTGGGCCTACACACGTTGCTCTGGGAAAGGAGCCAGATAGGGGGAGTTACCCAGAAGGGTTAAATATACCACCTTGGGGATATAATTCATGGACAGCCCCTGACAGCCGCATTAGGCTAGTGTTATAAGGAGAAGCGTGGCACTCCCATAACAGTGCAGTCAAAGTATGTTTTGTCTAAAATGGAAACTCACTCTGTTGTTGATACTCTATTGCACAACTTAAGAACAAAATCGTTTTAGCTTTAGACAGTTTACATAAAATGGAAAAATCAAATATATTTTATTTGATTATAACTCAAGGTGACATAATTTAGAAAACACTTCTAACCAATGTGACCAACCAAAGTAAGGGTTTGGCTTCTGTTCAGCAATGTTGGGATTCCAAACAATGCCCTATCAGCCTAGGATCGACCACCCTAATAGCTTGTCAAGTGGCTCAAAAGTATTACAAATTGATAAAGTGTTATTACATTAACCTATAAAATATATATATAGCTTTATGTATTTATTTTGGGGGTTTAGTCAATATTGTCAGAGGTTATTATAAAAGGCTTAATGAGAAATTGAGCTCCATGCAGTGTTAATTAAGAGCCAGCAACTGATTTAATTATTTAAAAATAACCTATTTTAAACCTAGTCTATAAAATGTCAAGCTACTTCGGAAAAACCTTTCTATAAAAAAATGAATGGCCTATTTACTGGACTATTGTACTGCACTGGACATTTTTATTAGAGGATTTGTTAAGTTGGAATCTTCCCCTTCTGTCTGCACATAGGAACAACAACAATGATTCACATGCAAGCCGGACCCACGATTGGTCGATATTGAATTCTCAAGCCAATCTGTTACCATGACACTATACCATGTGAGCTGCTAACTTGCTGTCTGTTGTCTTGGCAACGGAGGAAGGTTGAGGCAGGTTTTGAGGGCTCAATGGTGTAACTCCTTGGAGATGGTCTGGACATGCGTGGTTGCAGTGCCTAATGATGCTAGACTCAGAAACCTGAGAGAATATTTTTTATTGTCTCCAGGCTCTAGTTGAGGAAAACATTGTTCTTATTTTCTAGTTCTGTAAGAAACCTTGCTGTGTTATACCAGTTGTGCATGTGTTAGGGGCTGTTCAAATTGTAATTCTCTCCATAATTTCATGACGCAAATATTTGGGACCGGTATCTTCTGCCAGTAATTTTACACTTTCTGGTTGTTTTCTTGAGGTGTATGTCTCTGTGTGTACAGACACAGACTTCAGATTCAACAGGCACAATACAAACAGCAGTACTGTATATATATTATACTATATGACTAGTAGGATATAATTAGCATGATATGTCATAGGTCCTTATGTTCCCATGTCTCTACTGTATATCAAAGCAAAATATCAAAAACTTCATATGCAGTGCATATTTCTTATTTAACCCTAGTAATGTACTCAGAAATCTCGTATTTGGCCACACGGCAGCGCCATCTGATTGTGTATGATTTGTGTGTTTTTCAATTGGCATTGCTGTGTGTTTTTATTTATTTATTATTTATTTCTTTATGTATTTATGTTTTTTGTGTGTGCCTTTTAACCCTCTTGTTTTCCTCGGGTTACAAAGTCACAACTTGTTGTGTCAGCAGCGCACATCATATGTCTGTGTAAGCTGTAGAATTAGTTTTAGCGCTTTCTATCTGCCACAAAGAGCTAGTGATTTGGGTCATTATGACCCAGAGGACATCACGAGGGTTAAGAATCTGTAAGAACAAATTAAAATTGATCTGATTTTATTAGTATCTGCATGATACACTAATGTTCATTAGCTATACTTATGTAATCAGTTGTAGAAGTGTGTGATACCACACATATATGTACATGATGCTCAAGAAGAATGTATTTAATTTTCCTATACTGCTCAGGACCAACTTGAGCTGTGCTACGGTGGTATTCACTGCAATAAACTAGGTCACTATTACCTATAGTCCACAGACATGGGTACACTTCCGGGCCATTTATACTGTACACCGTGTTTACTGTAAACCATCCACATTTACAGTGTAAATAAAATGTGATTCATCCCCTTAATTTTAAACCTAATTGCCATTGACAAATTATGCCCCACTCAATATAAAACAATGTTTTTTACATTCTCGTTCACATAATGCCAGGAGCTCACAATATAATTGCATTATTGTTAAGTATTTAAGGAATACTAATAGAATCAAAATGATGTAATGCACACATTTTCTTACAATTAACCCACTCCCATCTTTGCCTACTGTTCTGCACTTCTCAAACTTCAAGTTTAACTGACAGCCACAGAGTCCACAGGAAAGAAGAGAAAGATTGAGTGAGAAAGAGATAGAGAGAGACCAGATGGCTAAGTAGTCAAGGGCAACTGGGAATCCAGCAGTGTTGGCTTGGTTAAAATATAACCAACTGACATTTTGTGCCTTGTCCTCACACCCAGAACCCTTTGAGGTTGGTCACATAACACAATTCTGTTCACTCTCTCTTCAGGCCAGACTGCTTATAAAGGAATATACTGACATTGTGCCCTGGTTCCTTCAAAAATTCCTAATGTTTGATACTCATAAAAAAGTCTTATATTAATACTAGTTTTTGGTACATTTTATATTTTGTTCTTCCTTTGTTAGACATGTGAAAACATGAAACGCTAAATGGAGCATGAATCAATTTTTTTATGTGGAGAAATGTCCTTTGAGAACATCTAGGAATTTGGGAGAATGTGAGAAGTTTCCTACAGAGCATCTTTTCTGGACCATGCCTGACCAGTCATGTGATGTGTATTTCCTGTTAGCAGGGTTGGTGATTGGGGGAATGTGGTGTGTGTGTGTGTGTGTGTGTGTGTGTGTGTGTGTGGGAGGGGGGGGGGGGGGGTGGGGGGACATCTGTTAACTTG
>JAODUG010049013.1:0-15867 GCA_027564795.1 Aphredoderus sayanus
GGAACTCACCGATACACAATCTTATTTTCATGAAGGAACTGCAAACCAAGGACGACACAGGCTGAGTAGAACCTAAAACAGATGAACAGATGAATGGACAGACAGAAAGCGGCAGAAAGCAGAACATGAGCACAGCATTAGAGACAAATGAGCACAAAACCTACTCAGGACTAAAGCATAGGTGCAGAGCCTAACGCTATTCTATCAGAAAATACTGTGCAATCTTCCTGAATGCACAAACACACACACACACACACACACACAGGCCCTTACACAGCGCGTGGCTCTGTGAAGACGTCTGCGTGTATGTGCATCATGAGGTCCCCTCCTGCCGTGTACTCCATGACAAAACACACATGCTCCGGCGTCTGGAAACACGCAAACAGGTTGACCAGGAAGGGGTGGGAGGAGCTATTCACCGTCTCGAAGATCCGCTTCTCGCACATCAGACTGTTGATGGGGGTGCAGACAGTGGAGGAGAGGCGCATAAGAAAAGGCATTAGGGGAGAACACAAAGGGATATGTCAAGGTTGGAAGGCGTCACGGTTTACCTGTCCACTTCGTCCCGCGCCACAATGTCTCCCTTCTTCAGGGCTTTAATGGCGTAGAGGCTGCTTGACCTCTTGTACTCCGACAGAAGCACCTGACACACACAGAATCACTAGCCGTTAGCATTAGCATGTCTAATACAGCTGTAAAGATCCCACATGACTGTTCCTGACTGCCCTGTATGCCAGTTCTGCTGTTTCCGTATTGTACTGTACACACAGTTTTTGTATGACAACGCAAACCACTTTATGGGAGTTTACTAGGGGCCTAACATTTCCCATATATACATGAATGTGTGAAGAATATGTACCTGCTTATGGTTGCATGTAAGCTTAGAATTCATATGTAGGTTATATTGTACAGTCAGTCCAGCTTATCAGTCCATTGAGGCGCTGTGAAGTACTGTACCTTTCCGAAGTGGCCCCTGCCAAGCACTGCTATCAGCTTGAAGTCCTGCAGGCACAGGGGACCTCTGGATGACCTTACAGACAAATAAAGAAGAAGTATTATAGAGCGATGGAGGGTGGTGGCTAATAAAAGCTCAGTGCTCATATAAACAACACCCGCTAATAATAGCAATAATCGTATCATCTCTTTGCATAACAGTAATTAATTTCCCTCTCCAAAGGGCCAATAAAGCCCCCAACCAAGGACATTTCAGTATAATCAGTGTTATTGTGTGTTTTAATTAAGCCAGGTACTTGGTTACGTAATCCATATGAATGGGGACTTGGCTTGGCTGGTGACTGTTATGAAAGAGGTTAGGTGACGGGACCATATTGCGTGTGGGTGTGTTCTGGTGCCATGCTGTTGGGGCCATATTGCAGGAGATGTACTCAGGCGTGTGTGTGGGTGTGTGTCTATGCTGCGAGGACCTAGTGTGCCTCTGTACCTGCGGGTCGAGTTCTGGGACGGAGTTCTTGTTGGCTTCTCGTGGACACGGACATCCGGAGGAGACGAGGGCTCAATCACAGGCGTCTGTTCCTGCAATAAGCCAGAACAAGCGTGAGAAGGAAGGGACAAAAGCAAGATAGGAGGTGTAAAAACATTTGGAGAAATATCAGCCAGAAAGGCTGAGGGAAAATGAGGACAGTAGATTTTTAACATCTGTCCTAACAGTGTCCTTCAGCTGTGCCAGGCAGACAGACGGCCAGCAGGTCAACTTGTCACTCCATGTTACCAGTGGACACTTCAGTGTCTGGACCTCTCCCTCTCTCCCTCCCTCCCTCTCTCTGGTCAACCTACATTGTTTCTTGCTGGGGGCCAGCCTCTTCCCCCAGCTACTCCCCACTACCTCATTAGTGTTAATTAGTTTTCTAAAAAAAACATTACTGAAATTAATCCCATAATCCTTGAACCTCACCATCTGCTGCCCAGACCCCCTCCCACCCGGATAGTTGCAGATCTCCAAAATCTCCAAAACCAGCGGCCATTGTGTGACTGACTGCACCACTCTCCGTTATCAATGACTTGTTTTCTCTTTAACCCTTTGGACCTTACGCTGTAGAGCTTCTCTGGGTTTTTCTGCTGGCTGTCTCTTTCTTCTTCTTTGTTGTTGTTATGCGGCTTGTTCTCTCATGTTACTGTGTCAGTACATCCCACTTTTCAGGTCAGTAGCATTTTGTTTTGTCCCAAAACATCAGTGTAGCACCATGGATAATGTACTAATCCATATAGAAATGTACTGTAGATTTATATTATGGAATGCTGCAATAATACTGTTCCCCCTCAAGTGATTTAGAAACTATTTTAAATTTGTAGTATTTGTATATTTTAATGCTATTATTTTATTGTCCAAACTACATTTGTATATACAATACAATGTTATCTAATTCAAAAGGCTAAAGCCAACACAGATCTGGCTTTAATCAAATTAGAGCTCCCACTGTTCAAATCCTACTTGTTAAAACTGTCCCTCCAGTTCTCTTCTCTCTGTGTCTGAGATTCCCCTTGGCCAAGCAGGACAGTGGCCGCTGAATGACTAGAGCACTGTTTCCCAGCCAGGTTGGAAGAGAACCAATACAGCAACATGATACTGTAAATATGCTCATATTTTCCTCCCTCTCACTGAAAACCCTGTGTGAATAATTTTTTCTCAGACCGTCCCTATTTTTTCTGCTAACCCTCTTCTTCCACCCATCTCTCTCTCACCGGATGGGGCGTGTCCACCACATCTCTCCTGTTCTCAAGTCTGACAGGAGAGTCACTGTCCAGGGTCAGCTTCTCCACTGAGATCTCTCTGCAGGAGACACATTATAGAGAGAAAAAAAAAGAATTAATATATCAGTGCTGTGTTACACAGGCTAATAAAGAGAGCTTGCTGCTTTAAGTCTGATATATTGTTTCTATTTCAATATAAATGTGTGTTAAGAATTAATACATTAAATGCTATTTATTATATATTTGTTCATGTATTTTCACTTCAGGCAGGGTAAAACAACTGCATTGTAATATTAAATGTTCAGAACTGCTGTGAAAAATCAAAGTAAACACCGCCTTGAACTTATCCTCCAATTAGGCAAGGAAAAGACTTTAGGAAACCTTCCCTCAGTACAGCAGGCTGAGTGACAGTGTGTGACTGACAGATTGTAGTTTTCATGGGCAATATCGTAATACTGGCTGGTTAGACACAGCAACAATAAGTGTAAAATAAATCTACAGTCAATCACAGCCCAGTGTGGTAAGCCGCATACACTACACTACTTTGACTGCATAATTCACATTCCCAATCAACAGCAAAGTCCACCTGGGGTTGAAAGATAAACCCCAGGCAAAGTGAAGATGCTGCCTTAACAGAAGGCGAATATTCCCCACTGTTAATTTGCATGTGTGACCATATCCCTAATGCTGTGTGTGAGGCTGACATACCCTGTGCTGTGTGTGAGTGCGTTGCTCTGGAAGCTTGGTGTGTAGGATGCATGGTTTCCACTAGGAATGGCGTTTTTAAGCAGGCGCACCCAGGTTGAAACATCCACGTTCATCTGACGTGCACGCAAGAAGGCCTTGCCTGAAAAACACAATAATACCTGGAATAACTAGCTCAGATAATATATTGAAAAAGAATACTATAAATATACAAAAATAAAATAAAATAAAATAAAAAAAATACAATTTTAAATCTGAATTTGTAAGATATCACTGCTCACTGTCAAATAAAAATAAAATTACCATGCTGTTTAGAGAAGACTTTTTTCTGCCTCTGGAGTCTTGGGCCTCTTTCTATAACGGGGTTAAAGAATGTCACCTATAAAACAAAAAGAAAAACAAAACTCTGAACTATGACTTTTGTCAAACGTAATTTTCTGATTTAAATGATAGTTGTAGTGCGTGAAGACAAAACAGGTGTGGAAGGGGCACTCTGCAATTACAGTTGAGTGTGTGTATGCGCGTGCGTGCGTGTAGTACCTCAGCGAGCAGCAGCCCCTGTGGTTCCAGGTCCAGTTTGACTTGGTGTCTCTGGTTGTCCAGGAACTCTTCCAACTTCAGATACTTGAGAGCGCACAGCAAGCGGTAGTCTCTCCAGTAAACTGCTATCTCCATCTCCCTAGACTGGAGACAAAAACAAAACTAGACTTTGTAGTGGTACAGTATGATGACACACACAAGTATGCTACTCCAATACTGGCCGTTTACGAAAAGACAATACTCTGAAGATGTACTTCACAAAATCCACCTAAAGATATCTGCACAAAAACACAGTGCACTAAAAAGAATGGTCCTACTCTATTAGTCTCTGTTGTTTATTTTGTGATGGGTTAGTGTTACTTTATGCTGCGATTATCTTTATTGTAATGTAGTTGTGTAGTTCTGATATGGTGCTGGCCTACTCTTGGTGCATATAATGCAGGGTGGTGTTGTGTATGTAATGCAGGGTGGTGTTGTGGTGTATGTAATGCAGGGTGGTGGTGTCATACTCTCTCCAGCTCCACAGTGAAGGTCTCGCTCCAGGCCTGTTCTCCAATGGTCCTCCAGCCGGTCTGACCCACCACTGTGTTTTCTAGCTTCAACACAGCGCTCACCTCGGCTGTATAACGCACACACACAATGTACAGACAGCATTTAAGACCACCTGACAGACTCTACATGACAAAGAGAAATGACAGAGGACAGGGATTCTAGGGATTTAGAAGGCCTGTCCTGATGGACATTCCGGTAAGACACTCACAAGAGAGCTCGTCTGCCTTGCTGGGGATCCTGAGGCTCATGCTGCTGGTACTGCGGTTGTACAGGCCACTGAACTTGAAAGAGGTGCGGCTTTCTCCTGGGGAGAAGGAAGGGAGAACAACAGGGGTCCCTCTGCTCCTCCCCGGGATCACCTCCAGCAGACCTACACAGCCCAGCAGACGCACCTGGAGGGTACCTAGGTAGAGTGGGTGGGTGGAGGGGAATAAGTACACAGCCAGCAACAGTCCCCTTCCCCCTGTCTCTACATTATCTATAGATGTATAATAATATGTAACAATACATTATATTATAGGACTATACAGTATAGAGTGATACAATTATACTGTATGTCATTGAGAAATCCAAATCCAAGCCAACTCAGCATCTATTTCAAAATAACTTCCTTTATCAATGTTGCTTCCATGGAGTTTTCCAGTGTCCATTTAGAGCTTACTGCTTACAGAATGTATGCCACTAACTTCTGTGTAGGTTTGAAATGGTAAGGGTTCTGGAAATTATTTTGACTACAGTTAAACATGAAGACCTAATCAGAGCAGTACTAAATACAGTTACCGTGGGTGATGTGAGGCTTGATGCACTATTTAGTATTCTAGTTCACTATTCACTATTTTTGCCATCTGCCATTTCCATTAAACTGAAAATTATAATAATCTATAATTGTCTGGTGCCTGCAGCTGCAATTATGCAATTCCCACACCGGCATCCATAAAGAGCAAATCGTCCCAAACCAGAGCCAAGGCAGAACTAAATGCTCACTGTGTTTGCTTACCTGTAAGTGGCGATGGTTTGCTAAGGGTGCTATACTGGTTGTGGACATAGGGGGCGCCAGGGCGAGAGCTGAGGACAGAGGAGGAGGTTAGCACCAGCTCCTCCTTGATGAGGCAGGCTTTGGGGTGGTCCTCTGGTAGCTCCAGTAGCCTCTGCTCCAGAGAGATCCTCAGCAGGTCCAGGCGCTGGGAGGCCCCACTAAGACCACACTGGGCCTGGTGGACAGCGTGGGGGGTTTACAAGTCAACACTGCTGAGATCCAGACAGCATCACACTTATTGACCTATGACTATCGACGTATGGGACCTACAATGAAGGTGTCTGCTATATATACAGTAACATGTAGTAATAAAATAGAGGACAACAAAATGAGATTACCATGTTATTTTAAATAATAAAATATCTAAAATAACAAATCTAGATGATTATTATTATTTTTTAGTTGAAGTAGAAGTAATAATAATTACTACTACCACCATGTTATTTTATTCTGGAAAGTGCTTTGTAATGTTATCTTCATTACATTCTGCAGAGAGAAAAATCTTCCTAAAGCAGATCTGCCAACCCTATCCAAGTTTGAAAGAAGTACCAGAGAAGCATGGCAAACAGCATATTCAATTTGCGTGTGCTGAATTACGGCTCCCCCTCCCCTCACATGCTTGAGCACGGGTTGTTTGGGAGTCTTGATGACTGATATAAACATACCTGCACAGTACAATAGAGTACTAAATGCATAGTACTGTAGCTTGTATTGCATTATTATTATTATTCGTTTTTGGTTTGGGGCTTACTGCTGCTGTTGATTCTAAGGGTGTACTCACACTTGGCCCACTTATCCACGCTCGGGCACGATTGGCCCCAAAGTCTGGTTCGTTTGACTAGTGTGATCACTCCGTACCGCGCCCTGGCCCACTTGTAAGAGGTGGGCCAGGGCATTGTTCGGTTGGACTCGGGCGTGGGACGCATCAGTGTGATTGCAAACGTGCCCGAGCACGGGACTGATGTGTCATCCACGTCAGTTGTTTCATTAGAAAAAGCATGGCGGCAAAGGGGACTATCAACTACACCTATCTACTGTATGTGCTGGTGGCGGGTGTCAAAGGACCATAGTGTTGGCAATAGCTGAACATTACTCCCTGGCCGTCCGCTGCCTCTGTGAACATCTTCTGAACCGACTAGTGCGATTAAATGAAAATTGCTGCGCTGCAAAAGTGATAAACCTGGCATGAGAGAGGGCCGTGTGTCGTCGCGTCCCAAATAACCCAAAATAAGCCACAAAGTATGCATTTCAACTGATGGATTCGATTGTGCTGTACGAGAGTGATTCACTTCCTGTGTTCTTGAAACCAAAACGTTGCATGGCAATGATGTATGCGTGCCGTGGCCCTAGTGCTTAACTGCAGTGTGAGTGCAGACCAGTGGGGGAGTGGGGAGGGGGGACAAGATCAAGACAACTTTACTGCAATAACAGAAATAACGGCATTTTGTTATGGCATTGGACCTACTCGTAGTTTGTTTTTCAATTAGCACGTGTTTAGACAAACATTATGGATCACACCTGGTTCAGTTCAGATGCCCGAAAAGTTATTTGTAAAAATGGAAATACAGTAAAATATTCATACTGATAAGTACCTAACATAAACATTAAATAAATAGGTTTTGTGGAATAAGCACAGATTGTCTGTACATATGTGTATGTACAGACATGAATGGAGATATATCTATAACATTTATCTTAGCACATGCCTCTAAGTTTGCCTCTCCGTCAGGGTCAGCTCTCAGGTATTGGCTTTTTAGACACGGTTTCTAATAAAACACTAAAAGCAAAATAATTCTGAAAAGCATTCAAACAAAAATGACTGAGTTGACACTGACCTCAAACTTGCTAAGCTTAAGTAGGCTACAACAAAAGGGAATCAGAACCCAGTTTATTCTTTTATTTCCCCTCAGACATGGGTCAGCTACGTTGAATTTTTATCTAAATTTCATTTCTGTTAACAAACTCGGTACATGCTTGTTTGTTGCTGCCTGAGATTCGGGAGGTTTGCTTTACTCTGTGGATTTGTATGGATTTTTATTAAGATTAAACAAAAACAGAAAAAAAAGAAGAAATGTCTGCCTAATTTTAACCCCGATATCGTATTGCGTACATGCACAGAGAATTGCGTAGCGATTGTGCACATCAGTCCTTGGTGGTCTCACCTCAGCTATGGCCTTCTTGTCCTGCACCTTGCCTGCCCCCAGTAGACGTAGCATGTTCTTGGCACCCTCGGCCATGGCATGCTCCACCCGGTAGTGGTGCCACAACTCCTCCACGCGCAACTCCACCCCACACAGGTCCGGTTTACCTGGGAGAGGGTGTCCGTTTAGGCAAGTCCATGTAAAGGATGTGAGCACACTTGTGTGTGATGTGAGAAACCCGTCATTGGGCTGGGCTCAAATGAGAACTCCTGGCATTTCTTTGTGTGTCTATTCTATTTGTCTTAAGGGCTGGTCTGGTTCATTATATATCCACGGGAGGTTTGTGGTCTGTTTGAGCTTTCGTGACCTGCATTTATGTCTTGTATTTAGGACGGGTTTGGCAGCGGCCTTTGTTACAGATGCATCCTGAAATCCCCCATCCCCCCCGGTCTTAAGAGAGCAGGGAGAGAGCCATTAAAGGATGCAGAGAAAAATAGAAAATGCAGATCCATTAGAGACAAGTCTTTTTCCCCTGCCCGTCAACTATTTTATCTTATTCCTACACTGTTGCCGTCTCTGACTCATTCCCTGCAGCCTCTCCCTTCATTCACCCCTTTGTCTGACCTCTGGCATGGATTTTTAGCTATTGGCCAACATCAAGGGGATGCAGCAATATCAATACAGCTTTTATGTCAATGGTTGTGAGAGGACAGTACTGTTTGTGAGTGTTTGTGTACGTGTGTTAGTGCTGTGTGTATACTCAACTGTGTAAAGGTGATTCTGTGTGTGTGCATGTTTAAAACTGTGTGTGTAAGCAATAGTGACTTGTATGTGTGCGTGTGGTATTCTGTGCAAGGCTGAGGAGGCAATCGATCTTTTCCCGTATTTCCCATATAAAAATATTGAATGCACATAAAAAGGAGACATTGATGAGATGAGATGAAAGAACAAGTGGAGAGATAAAACACAACAGACACCTTGGGTGTCCTCAGACTGCTCTGTAGCCTGCATGGCCTTCCTGATCTGCATTCGGATGATGTCTATCTTTGTCTTGCTGTCCTGCAGCATCTGTTGTGCTGCCTGGAGAAGCTTTTTGTCCTGTTGGAGAGACCGTAGAGGAGTTAGTTGAGGTGAACTATTAGAAGCAAGTCTCTGCAAAACTATATCATGTTTATAAATGTACGAGTAAGACAGGAAGTTAAGAGGCGAAACAGATAAGTTTCATTTCATTAGATGCGTTTCAGTTGTGTTTGTTTCTGGGTGACAGCAAGCTCTTGCATATTTTATATTATCTCTCATTCAGGTTTTTTTATTTCTGTATACTTTATATGTTTTCAAATGTCTTTCATTTCATACAATACAGTATTTGAAAAATGGTATACCATTTTCAATGGTATACCATTGAGACATAAGAATGCTGGCTTTCCTTTAGAGCCACTATGGATGCATGCAGCAAGATAATAGAAGCTAGATTTTAGATGCCAGATATGAACTGATATGAAATATTTTGATGACCTAATCTATTTTCTTCTGTATTGTACCTACTTGTGATTACCCAATAAAATTAAAACCTTGCAGTACATAATATTGTACATATTGGCAACATGGTGTGGTACTGTAATAGGTGGTATTGAAGACAGCAAATACTTTGGTAGCTCCATTGGCGTAGATTGGGATCATGTTCTCCGCCCCTTGCTTGACCTTCAGCTCGATGTTCAGCTGTCGCTCCAGAGCAGCAATGCGGTCCTGATTGGCTGTTGGCCGACCACCAGGCCCAGGAGACAGAGAATTGGGGGCATCTAGAGGGGCGGGAGGGCAGGGTTATTGAATGGCTAAAAGGTAAATGTCTTCTAATGTCTTCCTCAGACAGAGGCACACATAGGCGGCGAGTTATGCTACTGGCCGCCTATGTGTGGTCTGAGGGTGTGTGCACCCTCAGACCCTCTGCTGTGTTTGTGCATGGCAATCGCGACAGCAAGCTACAATCCTGCCTGTTACTACCGGTAAGAGAGTGAACATGAAGTACAGGGAATGCATGCCACATTCCTGTAGCCTAAATATGATTGGCACCAACCATGCTATATTTAGACTGATCAAGGCCGACCAAGGTGACAACCGGCTAATCCCGGTCATCGGCCAATCGATCGTTGAATCTCTGCATCCCCCCAGGTATGAAACACTGTTGTGTTTTGATGCGGAAATGTAGACACACAAATGCACTAAGACAATACTGTAAGATAATATATATATATAAACCATAGTGCATCATCTTGCCCCCTTAATGCTCACAAAGCAGGTCTTTACCCACATCATAATGCTACAATAAAGAAGCAGTATTATCAAGTCCTATCATGATAAACTAAATCCCAAGCCATGACCAATACCTTTGTTGTCATCTTGGCCCTTGACAACAATGTGAGCGTCCAGCTCCTGTAGCTGAGTGTGCAGGGAGTCCAGCTTGCGGTTGGAGCTGCGGAGCTGGGAGTCCACCTGCTGGGCATTCTTCTTGTCGGTGATGGCCCTGCGCAGGTTCTCTGCCCCTTCCTTGATCTTCAGCTCCTTGCGGATCTCCCGGCGGATCTTCTCGCGCTGCACGTCCAGCCGCTGTTGCACGTTGGAGTCAGAGAAGTCGGAGCTCTGGTCCAAACCCAGCTGCTGGAGAACCGAGAGCCCGCCTGGATCGCTCTGGGGGGGAGCAAGTGGGAGAGGGGGTGAGCCGGTCTGCTCTCTGCATGTCTTTTCACCCTGAGGTGCCTGACACAGCAAAGCCTGACACATTGGGGGGTTTTTTAACTCCTGAGCGCAAAGGGCATTTATACAGTACAACTCAGAACTCAGATTGCATGAGTTGTATGAATTATAATCTTAAATTAAAATATATAGATATGGACCATAATCTGAAGTATTTGTAATGACCGTCTTACAGTAACTTCTTTACTGTTCCCAAATGTATCCTTAATGGATACCATTAACGGTCTATTAAAAAACAAGACCAAGACAAGACCATATGAATCCATTACTGTTCAAATGAAGACTGTGTATTCCTGACTACAGAAAAATGATAAATGAATAGCTATACGCTGTATTGGTTTGCGGGAATACCACGACAAATACCAATATATATGACAAACAATCTTGGTAAGAGTTTCACAATCAAACAAGAAAGAGACAAAATAACAGAACTGAACATTGCTGGGCAGAGGTCAAAAAAGACACTGCCATAATAGTCCTCAGTCATTCTCAGACACTGCAGCTAAGAGGAAAACACTTCTGGGTAACAAGAGACATTTTGATTGACGCCTGAACAGTGGAAACCTGCTGAGGTGGGACTGTGAGGGAGCATTAAAGTTTATCATAAGAGCCAAGAATTCACATCACCTTCCCTACAAATCAATTCTAACCAGATTACAGCAGATTAGAACAGCATAACGATTTTTATTTTTTAAAGAATAAAAATCTATTCCCAACAACTTGTTGGGAATAGATTACACATTAACCTGTACACATTCACATGAACATCCTCTACATCAATACAATGTAAATATATACAGGCAAAAAGGATTTGTACATGAGCAGTTATGCATGTGATGATAACATCTCTCTGGGTTAAACGGTCTTGTTTATGGGATTTATATGCATAACGTCAGAGTTGTATGCTCCCAAATGCATACGTAAAGCTTTGGGCCGCATTCATAATATGTTTAAGATGACTTCTACACAAATCCTCCACACACACACACACGACAGATAAAAAGACAGCACAATGACAGCATTTAACACCAGCTAGCTAGGCAACCAGTCAGTCAACCGGTCAATTTAACAGATCGGATTACAACGTCTCTGTGTCCACCCAGTACTAGTAGGGACAAGAATCGGCAGAGACTCCTGATACGATATTAACCACTTATTGGATGTCGATACGATACATAATGTGATTCTGATGGTGATATGACGCCCTGTGGCAGAGATTATAGCTGTTGCACAAGAAAAATCACCGCAATATGAAACTGTGAATACCTGAGGCCTTAAATGCAGAGGAAACTGCCATGGTGGCAGAGGTGTATTTTCGGTAAAGAGAATGGGGTATTGTGAGCAGGAAGGCAACATGACACAAACAGTGATGAGGCAGTTTGTGTGTGTTAAACACACACAAACACTAAAACAATAAACCTTACACCCTATGGAAATGGGCATGAAAAAGAATAACAATACAGTTATAGTAGTTCACATGGACACATTGCTATTTTTGTTTTGGAGGGGTGTGTCTGATAGCATCATGTACTATTCATGTTTTGTCAAATAAAAAACCTACTATTAATTAGTTTGTGATGCAAATGATTTTGAATTGAACTTATTTTATTCATAGCGGTCAGCAATGTAAGTACATACTAACAGCTTTCAAATGTGTTGAATGTGTTTGTTTGTCGCTGATTCATCAATTCTACAAACTTTCTTCACTAGATGACTCCTGAAACACCTACCTAGAAAATAGAAACTGAAATATAGGCTCAAACACACACACACACACACACACACGCATAACCAAATAAAGCTACAGGCTCACACAAACAAACACAGGCCACAACAGATATACACACAACCACCACAGTCTCCAACACACACACACACACAGCCTATGTGAAACATGGCAAAAAGTCCTGCAGTGACCTATGACCAGCAGCTCTACCAGCACCATTCAAGGCAGCATAAAGGACCAGGCAGCAGCTATGTCCTGAGCAACAGGAAGTGAGACTCTCTGCTGTGACGCACCCCTTTACAACCCAATTCTATTTAATCCCTGGTACCCGCTAACAAAGACCCATGATGTTCAGACACACAAAAATGAAAGCTCAGACCTAGGTGAACAGCAGACATTTTACAGGAAGTGAACGAGGAAACTAGAAGAACAGATAGAAGGGCTGGCGCTCCTGTGAATCATTTTGTAAAGAATATTAAAAAATACATATAATCACATTTTAGAATGAGAAAATATGTAATACATTTTCTTTAAATATATTAATGTAAGTGTGTTTTTCATAGCATTTTACAAACATGCAGCATCATAAATGCACAGATTTTAACTGTTCCAGTTCCTAATTACGTGTGCTTTAACACCAGAACGGCCACACATTTGTTTTTAATAATCATTACTTCAGGTTTTTCCACACCATTAGTGTCTTTCATAACCTTTTATCACCACAGTAAACAACGCTGAGCTCAGCACCGGCTAGCATCTCCTACCAAAGTTTCACAGTCGTCTTGCTCGTTGTGTGGGGGGCCATCCGTCGCAAACTCCCCTCCGTAATCCTCCACAACTTCCTCACTGGCCATGTTTGGCCCCTGGTTTCTCTGTTACCAACCCCCTCCCAAGCCTCACTGCTGTCCCATACAACACTCACACACACACACAGACACACACACACAGGCTATTCCTGCCCCATTAAATCCAGGATGCCCTTCCCGCTAGGAATCACAAGCCAGTCTACATCCAGAGTGAGTGAACGAGACAAAGAGGAAGAGAGAGCAGCGCAGACACACAAAGCCCCACCTCACTGCTTCCTGTTCTGCCTTACGCTGTGCAGGCGCACGCATTCTCCCCCCTCTCTCTCTCTCTCTCCCTCTCAGAGAAACAACGCCAAAGTTGGTCTTCTGCAAGATCATCAACTGCTACTGAATCAAGCACACTTGTTTTTAGTTCCATTATAATTATTTAGATCCATTTAGCGCGCACACACACACACACACACACGCGCACGCACGCGCGGGTGGTTTTGTAAGTGAAGACGCTCAGAGACACTTCCTGCTTGCTGGGCCTACAGAGCACAGGGACAGGGTGTTGTGACAGACTTAGACACACAGTAAAACCAGCCGACTGCGCGCGTGTGTGTGCTTCGACTGTCACCCATCTGCATGTCTACATGCTTATTGTGTGTGTGTGTGCACATGGCACCACATGTACATTCAAAATAGATTGAGAGTGGAGGAGAGAACATCAGACGTCATATACTGGTCCACTATGTATTTATTTACTGCAACCAACACCAATAAACTCACTAAACCAGCAAGTCCATATTCCTGCCCCAGCTTACCGTTTGTTTTGACATACAAATGTGCAGGGGGTGATGATACAGACCTGTGCGACTACAAGGAGGAGTAAAGGGTGGGGGGTAGAGAGGGGTGTATTGTTATAGGGCTGGCTTTAAACACAAGGGCATATTTGGAAGGAAATCGATGAGTACGCCTTTAACAGCATGACAAACACTTGACGTGGGTTAGACATGTAACCTTGTTTACATATTTCTAACCACAAATCTAATATGTGCTTGTGCGAGTTGTGTGCTTATCAGAGGTCATACAACAGGATAAAAATGTAGAAAACAATGTTTTTAACAGGACACCGCCATTCATTTTGACTAACTCTTAAATAAGAAGAGGTGGTTTGAGTACACTGTCTGCCTTCATACGTAAATGCATTCTGCATTCAGGTCTGAATAGGGAACTATTACAGAACTATGTAGGGGAAGAAAACATAAATAGTGAGCAAGAGAGAGACTGGGCAAATGGAAATAAACAATAATGATCGGAAGAGATAGAGAACACAGAAAGATAAGCAGAGAGCCAGGGGAGAGATAAAGAGACAGAAATAGGAAGGTGTTGATTCAAGATAAATTCTGAGAGCAAATTAAAACGCAAGGGGAAATAAACAATCCCAGATAAAAAAGACCAGATGTCTGTCCTCCTCATGTCAGGGTGTGACACACAGGCCATGGGTTATATGACTCAGTCTTAGCAGCCAAAGAGGGTCACTGACCCGCACCCTCAAAAGTGTGGTATAGGGCAGTGGTTCCCAAAGTGTCCCAAAGTGTCTGTTCCCAAAGTGTCCTTTTCTGTCTAACGACCACCTGGTGGGTCGTTAGACAGAAAATGAGGGGGTCACGAGATGACTTTCCGAAATTAAATAACATTTAAAAATTTGAATTAGCATAGTTTAGCCATAATTGTTAATAGTAGTATATTGTATACATTACTTTGATGTATTATGCTACTAGCCCATAAAATACCATCAAATAATATGGCTGTTATGCTTCTACCACCTCAGGGGATAGCAGGGCTCACAAGTCTCTGGCACTGTTATTTTTGGGGTCGCGAGCTGAAAAGTTTGAGAACCACTGGTATAGGGCACTGCCTCCATCTCTTAGCACACATACAGTACTGTACACACAAATATACACATGAAGACAGATGCAGACATCAAGACACACACACACACTACACACAAATGTCATAGGATGGGAAGTGACATAGGACTAATGTATTGTCAGTAGTAGCCTATTGCCAAAACACTAACAGGGCCTCTCCTAAAAGGTCAAATGATAACAATCCTGCTCATTGACTTCTGCTAAAAGTAGATCCTCTCATTAAATGGATTTCACTGCGATTGTAGAAAAAAAAAAGAATAGCTTACTTCTGCTCAGTTATGGTAAAACTGAATGTCCAAAATGAGAGCTTTTAAAATAGTTACCGATAGTAGATTTGACACTTTCGTGGGGTGGCACGTGATCATGAAGTCACTGTTTTGAATGCCGTTAGTGTCCCTGTGCAAAACACCTAACCCTTGCATGGCTTAATGAATGTGTGTGCGCGCGTAAGGGTGAATGTGAGGCAATCTCATACAGTGTTTTGAGTGGCCGGAAGGTTAGAAAAGCGCTATATAAATGCAGTCCATTTGCCAATTACTTTTAAAGATAGTGCTACATATTCTATATCTGTAATAAAATGATGCCTTACCACGTATTGTTGACACTGAGCGATTCCATCGTGATGTGGACTGGTGGCTAAGCTGTTGACAGCCCCCATCCATCCATGCTTTATGAGTCTATGTGAGATATCATCATAGTCTAAACGCATTACTAATGCATTACTAACGGGAAGAATCTGATCCAAAAGATCAACAGACACTTCTGTAGCTACTGCTCAAGCTGCCTCTCTCATTGTGTTTTTGAGATAACTGGTATGTTAAGTGTATTTTTCTCTGTACACCTCACAGTTGTTGACCACAGTATGAGGAACTAAAGTTATTTTCAATAAAAGCTCTTAAAGCTACAGTAGCCATTGCCATCTCCTCCACCTGGCTGACTGCGGCTGACTGCGGTGGCCTTACTGTCCACTCTCCCCCACCTGATT
>JAODUG010049024.1:0-15865 GCA_027564795.1 Aphredoderus sayanus
GGTTTAGCGCCTTCTATCTGCCACAAAAGCTAGTGATTTGGGTCATTCTGACCCGGAGTACATTACAAGGGTTAAGATGTGCCTCACTGTTGCTTAGCTTTGATGTCCCAGTGAAAATCTTTTGGTGTGGTGCAACATGTAGTAATAACACGTGTGCATTCATTTTCATTATGGGAGACCACAGAGGGAAATTTATCGCCAAGCCCTGGTGGCTGTCAGCGCCGTGCTGTACCCAATGCATGCTAAAGGATTTGGAATGAATTATAATCCTTTTAACTCTTTAAACCCTAGTTGTTCATTTTAAACTCCAACAATCCGCTTATTGATTTTAGTCATAAATCATTTTTGTGAATGTGCCACAGGACTCCACAGAACCTGTAAAGTTGATTTAATTTTTTTGCCCACTATGATTGAAAATCAAGTCTCAATTGCTCAGTTAAACTCAGTTTGTTTATAGTGGAAGTTGATTCTAACTGGATCATGTATTTTTGCCAATAGATGGGACTTAGCCAATATTATAAGTTATTCAATAAACTAGTACACATTGCAAGTTAATTTGATATCACAATTTGGTCAAATTATTTGTCGATTTTGTTAACTGAAATTAGCATTTAAACTTAAACTCAATTAAGATATGCAAACATGTTCGTTTTGTATTGACACAGAGTTGCGACTATAAAAACAAATTCTGTATTATATGCACTTAAAGGTATAATAAGTCATTCTGGAGAAAGAGTTTTGATATTCAATAAAAACAAAAACACCTCTCCCTTCAATGCCATAGGGTGCTCCCTCAGAAGCGCCATCCAAACCACGTTAGAAGAATGCTTTGCGAGGAGGCTAGGATATTGTTAAATGCGGTCTGCACCACTTTGTCCACGTTCCTATTTACGGACCCAGGGCTGTGTAGAAGCGGTAAGCTTTTTTCAGCATTCACAGATAACAATAAGATAGTGGACCGGGAGGATATGGCAAGCTTGACGTTTTGTCAAGCTTACCATATCCTGCTTACTATACTTATTACGTGATAGAAATTATTATTTATAGTTATTTTATCACAGGCCTCACAGTATAAAAGTGTCTAATCTGCAATCTAAGTAATCTTCACATTCTGTCAAAAAACCTGATCTTGACTGCAATAAGTATATTTCTGGAGACAACTGGAGCAACAGATGATAACATATTAATAGGGCACTGTCATCAATTATTGCTGTGCATATGGGTCAGCACACTTTGCATGCACTGACACAGCTCAGAGGGAACTGTGGTCTTAAATGCTCCCCTGCCATGTACTTATTTTAGCTGCAGCTCTCAAACGAATGTGATACATGTAATTTACCATGGGAAGGGTATATTTATATGAATCACTGTAATAATGACAATCACACAATTATATTTAGATGTATTACACGCATTGCCTTACCTAATATATAAGTCAGGTCATGTATTATTATTGGCATTGGTTAGGCATCTTGCTCAAGGATGCTGAAACATCCGGAGCCATGCCAACCATCGTCACGCCCCCTCCGGTTTCCTGTGCACCAGGCTGTAGCCACACACCCAACATACCTCAGCCACCCACACACACACACACAGGACATCAATCACCCACCTTATTCTGTGCACCTGTGTGGGAGGGTATATTATGTTGGGGTTTCAGTTTGGTTCTTTGTTGGTCATTGTTGGTTTGTTTGTTTGTATGGTTGTTCTCATTTATACTTTCTAATGCTGGCAGAGAGCCAGACTATTCTTTTATGTTAATAAATACCAAGCTCATGGCTTGTGTTGCCTCTTTCAGTGGTTTGTCGGTCTGCGGCTGCCCCAACCCTTGACGTGACAACCCGACAACTTGTTTACGAGCAGCAGATGGTTACAGGTAACCTATAAGCCAACTCCGGTGCATGAACCCACGACCTGGATGGGAGAAAAACATTACTATTGAACCATCCTGGCCTGTACATTAAATATGTATGCATATAATAGAACTGAAATAATGCAATAGCGTGTCTCTATATTGAGGATGTGAGTGTTTAATGAAACCTTCCTTTATAGAGATTTAGGACATGGCGGTCCCTGCCACCTGTTCTTTTAGGTGTAAAGGACAATTGCTTCTGTGACATTAGCTATAGCTTCAAAGGATTAAGGCAGATACTTTGAGGACAACAATAAGGGAATAAAGGAAAGGGGGCAGTCAAACAATCTTCTGTGTAATTGTAACAGCACAGCTCTGATATGTTGAACATCTGTGGGTTACATTAACCACTATCAGGGGAAAAAATGTTTTATCAAATGATACATTTTTCAATATGTCTAAGTAAGATGTATATGAGCATTATGATTAGTTTATACACTATATGATTGGTTTAACAGGGAACACAAAAGCAGGGTTGTGTTCCCTGTTGTTAACATGAATCTATATGACGTTCCACTAGATGCTACTCAACAAACAACAGGAGCTTGGCTTACAACACACACAGAAGGACTGTGATGTCATTCACTGCTCAGGACGTAATTAGTCCACTATATACTTACATAAATAATAGATTTTTCTGTTTTAATATTGAAAACACAGTATATATTAATTTTAAACTCTCAAAACTCATGACCTAGATACTATGTTTTTCAATGAATTAGTCACACGTTCATTAAATTATACTTAAATTCTTCCTCGAAGTTCAGACTTGGACAGAGTTACTCAAGTGAATCGGTCAGTTCCCGAAACAAATGACATCTCCCTAAATATATATACCCTCCAATGAATATTTGCTCATGAAGAAAAAGAACAAAAATGTCTTTTTGTTGTTTTTATTAAATTGGTCACTTCACTTGAGACCTCGCTTGGCTAGCTTGAGACCTGTGCTGGTAAAAACAGTTTGACCGGTCTGATAACTGAAAATATACACTAATTTCATTGACAGCAGAGGGTACAGTTATACATGTGGTGTGCTAATTGGTTTGACTATTTAGCATAACACAAAGGCAGCAACGCCCTTGGGTGAAATCACTCCCAGCAGGGGGGCAGCCACAAGTGCTCATGCTGTGATAAACTAATGGCAAGACTGCACAGCCAATGAGTCACGCATGCAATTTGAGATTAATCACAATTTTTTTCTAACTTGGAAGCTATTGTAAAGAAACACATCCCAAACTTACAAATGCGGATTTGTGGATGAAAAACTAAAATGTTATTTTTCTTACCCTCAATGGACACTTGTTCAAATTGTTGTTCAAGTGTCTGTTCTTTTATACAGACACATCCTTGACTGCAGCTGTACATTTTTATGAGGCTCTGAAATGAAAAAGAAAATGAGGGCCAGCATCTCTGTGTTCCGCGATAAGACAAAGACAGGTAAATATTGTTCATTCGTAAAACAAAACATGCTAAACCACAAAGGAAACCTTCAGCTGAATTGAAAGTGTTTTTCTCCTCACAGCATCATATGACTTGACGCTCATAGCGGTTTCATTCTGCTTATGAGGAGTCATCCTATGTAAATGTTTCTATTTCCATTTGCACTTGAAATGTATAGCTATGGTTCATGCTCACCAGTCCTTTCAGAGGAGATGACCTTTTAGAGTGTGTAAAGCCATTTATCTGTAGTGCATTGATTTGACATGTGGTGAATGCTAATATGTTGATGCTACCAAGCAGAACCTTTCACGGTAAAACCCAACTACAGCCCAGGAGCATAATACCAGTGGATCTCCTGGTATGAGTTATTTGAAGTCAAGGTTACCACTATTTCTCATATGACGGTGCTATGCTACAGTACTACACCTTCATCCCAAGATAACTGCCAAAGCATCATGTTGGAAGCTGCTACTTATTAAAGAATTGTATTTGAAATCAGACATTAAAGGATTCTACAGACAATTTTGCAAGTCTTTACACAAAGAACTATCATTCACACAAAGTATGTGTCTTATAAAAGCAGTTCTTAATAAGGAAACTGTGGGTGTCATTATTGCTTGGCCTGATGGATGAGTTGTTTGCTAGTATGTGAAACCGCCCCGGCCTCCTCTTTTGGTTGGGGAAGACGGTGTCCCTTGAGGGGCGACTTGTTGTGATTGAAGTATTTACGACAAGACAGAAATGTGATGGCCCTCAGAATGTGTGTGACAGTGACGCATGGCTGAACAGATTACTGTGTACAGTCTGCGGCGTGCTCCTTTGAATCGTGATGCCTCACTTTATTGTTTTGAGGTTAAAACGCTCACCTCACAGGGAGATGCACGGCTCTCCCCACTTGCTCTTTTTGATATAACCAAGAACAAAGAGCACGTCAGCAGAGCCAGAGGAGCCCCATGCTGCACACTGCAGAACTAACAAGGAGATTGTCTCTACAGTCCACTACGATAGTTTTACAGTAGAGTTTTACGGTATAGTCAGTCATGCTGGAGAAAGCAAGCTTTTTGATATTTTAACGCGATAAAAACAAAAACACCTTGCCCTTCAATGCCATAGGGTGCTCCCTCAGAAGCTCTGCCCCACACATGGGAAACGAATTGCCAATGCTAGGATAATTTTATGTGGTGCAGTCTGCACCACTTTGTTTGTGTTACCATTTACACAGCCAGGGCTGTGTAGTAACATTGGATTATTTTTTCTACACATACACAGAATGGGCAGCTACCGAACCGTGATACTGTGATGTATTATCTTACAATCGCTTACTACACCTTTAACAGAAAAAACCTTGTATTAGTTTGGTAAAACAACTAGAATAAGCACAAAAAATAAAGTGGAGTGCTCAGCCAAATGCAGCAAAGAGATTTGATCTACTATGAATGATCACTTGAATCTAATAAGCTACTGTTCATGGTTAACAATACAGCTGATAGAAGAGGTTTTATAGGAGTCAATAGAATATGTTTCTACCATTTCATGCAGCTTTAAGTTCCAATGGTAATTCCCAATTATGACAAAAATGACAAAAATATATGCATACAAACAAACACTCGTACTGTATACACAATATACTATAACACACAATATACACAATGCAGTACATTATGACATAGGTGTGTGTTAAACCTTATTCATAACAATACATGACAAGACACAAAATGGTATACAGCATTCCATTAGTTTCATCATCATAATGACACCATTATTCAGAGAAGGGAGATGGTCATTACGGACTGACTGACCTGTCTATTAGGGACATGACAAATGGAATCGGCCTCCTCATTTTTACATCTCAATGTCTGCTCAGATCTTCGGGAACCAGTTTTTGCTGGTTCTCTGGTGTCACAAAACGGCAGATGCTACGATTCCCTAACAAAAAAAATATGCCATCATTTGAAAAATGGTGCCGCCTTTTCTTTAGGAAGACAGGTGTATCGCTAGTGCTGACATCGGGGCACAGCTGCTGACACATATCCTTCTATACCATTTCAATGGCAGTTGATAAAGGACGATATACATATCCGTGACAGGATATAAATCCCACTGTCGGCGTCAGCTGCAGCAATCATTTACGTCTTGCAAAAATGAAACGGTTACCTGAGTAGAGTGCCACCGATTTCACACGCGACTGTGAAGTGTGTCAGGTGTTGTTCTTAAATGCGCTGCACATTATAAACACATTGGCAATCGTGAAATGAGACCTGTAGAGGGGAAATCATCTTATTCATATTCATGTGTGGCACAAAAGCTTGTATTGCTATGACAAAGACGTATTGCCTGCCATGCAGACACAGTTATTGACAATGGGCAGTGTCTGTTTATAAATTGTTTGTTGGTTTCCAGGCTCAGCGAGATATCGAGTTATAACCAGGCAGCTAATTCATCGAACGGACAATGTAATTTGGACTTTTTTATTATTATCCTTTGTTACCTAAATATTAACTAATCTACCAATTAAGCACACTATTGAAAGGATAATAATGGAGTAGGAAGTCGTAATAATTCAACATATTTTTTAGTTGTAGGCAACATTACAGGATCAGCCTTTGTAGTCTGACTTCACTTCTGTCAGATCAGTGAGGAAAGCTAAACGATAACGCAATCTGTCAGGTTACTTGCGATTTGTCACCATTCTGTTTCCCCCCAGTCTCTCACAACGTGACAAGTTGACAGTGATATTTTTGGCCAGGAGACATATCTCCAAGTAATTGGTTTTTCACCTCTCACCTAATGGTAGGTGTGAGCTTTTCTGCTACATGTGTTCTCATGTTAAAGGTGACCGGGTACTGGTCAGGAGCAGCTATATCTTCACAGTGGCTGTGATACACACATTCTGGAGGCAGTTTCCTACAAAACCTTAACGCACTGCTGCTGAACTTAAACAAATGACATTCAAATGCAACAGCCATCATGCATATTCTGTAGTGGAAAACATCTTGTAATATGAACATTCAATGTGTCAAAAACTGCTGATGCGTGAGCCACACTAAAAGCTCATAAACTATGAATTATGTTGGAATTATCTATGTAAATAAAATGAGTGCCTTTTCAAAGGGGTTTTGAACTTTTGTTAACCCTACTTCAATACTATGTCTTTAATGCTGATGTTCAGCGTGACTCATTCCGTCTTTTGCTGTATGCTGTATGCTGAAACAGAAACATCTTCCTCCATTCACTTCTATTGTTTCTAACAAACATAAGATAGCTACTGACTCTGGGCCGGATCTGTTTTCAGACCGGCAGATCGGTATTACTAACCTGACATGCCAGATGGATTGTTGGTCACAAGTCCATTGGGGATAGCCTCGTGTGACCATCCAGGCCTTCCCATCCTCTCGCTGCGAGAATCAGTCTGGGAAGGCCTGGATCAAGGCGATTGTAGTTCATGTAACATCTGAACTGTCAAATCAGCGTCGTCGTTAGGTGTGACGACAGAGAAAGCGACTTGAAAATAACAATGGCGGATCCTACAAAGGTAAACATAGATGATGCTGTATTGTCCGTTTTATCTCAACTGAAGACTAAATCTTCATTGAAAATAGAACAACAGCATTGAAGGCCTTTTTAGACGGAAAATATGTTTTCGATCTACTCCCAATTGGTTTTGGCGATAGTTTGATTTCATATGTCATATGGTTCGTTGGTCAGAGTAGGAGAGTACAACATTCCACAGAGGACCAGAGGATGACCTCATAAAAGGTACCATATATTTTATTTTATTTTCTATATACAGTATATATAAAATATATTGCTATATTTTGTATTCATGATTACATATATTCTGTCCAGTGTGTTTTTGCCTGTCAAATGTAAATCTTTATACTTACATATACATATGCACTATACACTATACACATATACACTAACTGTCACAAGAAAAGATACACACTCTAAAGTCCCAAGTATTCTTTATGTGTTGTGGTCCATGGAGTAAATATTGTCATGCAGACAGTTTGGGTGGACTGTACGGTGATGATATTTACTTTACATGCACTGTACATTATATTATGTGTTCGTGCAAACGTGCATATTGCCAGGCTGAAGCTCACTACAGACAATTTGTGTACATATAAACCGTAGTTAAAAGATTCCTAATTCAAAAGCACTCTGGCATAGTTGACCCTCCCACAAAGCACTGATATGCCATTATCAGTTGAGTAATCACCCTTTCTTTTATCCTTTGTAGAAATGAAGACATCACACATCAGCAAGCCATCTTCCAAAACTCTGTGTAAAATCTTTATAATCTAGTAAACTGTGTATAACTATGTTCTGACATTTATTAACATTACTCAAGAGAAAATAAATGAGAATAAATGTGAATTTAGAATGGTGTTAGGCCTATGTCATATGGCTGTGGTAGGACATAATGAGCTACTCATACTGTTGCAATGATGTGCTGGTTAAAAATAGTTTCCTTCACACAATCTAATCTTTAGATGCTTTTTTTAGTTGAAAGAAATTCTATTTCATGTGAAACATTTTAACTATGTAAAAGTGTACAGAAACACAATATAATAATTATAGAAGGGTATAGCCAGAGAAGAATTTACAGTACATTATATTTTTTTTAACTGAAGTCTAAATGTAATTATGAAAAGGTTTTAGTACAGATAATGCATATGACTAAAATACAAAAATATATCATCATCCGAACTGGAGATGGCCGAGTACCGGCCCAGATGCAGATTGATGCCGTCCTGGGTCCACTTCTGATCTGACACAGAGTCTACATAGGTTCTGGGCCGGGTACTCGCAGGACCCAGTACGCAACTGATCCATATCTGGCCCGCCTTTGGGCCAAATGACTACAAAATAAACAGATCCGTTCCGGTGCTTGCCCAATGCCGGGCAAGAGATGGAAAAACGTACCCGTACCGGTATTGGCCCGTTGTGCCAAAGGACACCGGCCTGGGTCAGTTTTACAGATCCGGCCCAGAACTTACGTAGGTTCTGGGCCTTTTCCGGGCCAAATGATTTTTGCTATCTAGCTAATCACCGTCTGTTGGTAGAATCTTCAAGTTATACATAAGAACAAACAGCAGTACCTTGATAACACCACTGTTTCTTCATTGCTTTTCCAGAATTTAGTGGCTTTTTTGTCCTTACTGTATGTAAGCCTATTTCAAACTTCATTTATATAGTGCCTTTCATGTAAAATTGCAATAAAGGGTGGCAATACATTGACAATACAACAAAGTATGTTGTAGCGTAGTAGAAGAGGGGAAATGAAATGAATTAAGAGAATTCTAAGTTATAAATGTATTTCTTAAGATTTATTTGAAATGTGTTAACAGATTGTGATGCTCTCAGCTGCTTTGGCAGGCTGTTCCAGAAGCTAGGACCATGGACATTAAATACTGCTTTCCTAGTTCTTTCTCTTCACCAGGGAAACAACTAAAAGGTCAGTCAGTGCCCCAGAGGACATGATTGACCTAGAAGGAGCATACATTTAAAGCATGTGTGAGAAGTATTCAAGTCCACTGAGTTATTTGAACACCAATGAAAGAATATTGAAATCTTTTCTGAAAACTGTAAAAAAACAAAAAAACGATGTTGTGCTGTAGTGGTGGGGGATGACCTAATTTATATACATTGGACGATTATTTCAAATATTGCTTTCACAGTTACAAGATGGCACCAGAGTTGACAAAGTGGACATTAATAGCCACAATTTAATCAGAACAAAACACATTAAAATGTACTGACCTTTTCTTTTTTGCTTACACAATACAATAGGTGTTGTCTGATTATTTAAATCATGCTCAAATCATCACATTTTAATCAACATGCTCCATTTTTGTTTCTGTTAATAGACCCCTAATATAGTTTTTTCTGTGGCCAGATAGAAGAGATTGGATGTGACTGAAGAGTCCAGAGGCAGCTGACTGGCAATATAACTACCCAGCATGTTTTCGTCTTCTCTCTTCACTTCAATCTTTAGATTGCCCTCTTTCAAGAACAGAGACAGGCGCTGAGCCGGGGGAAACGCATTACCACCACGAGTAAGATGAGTCTTCAAAATGCATTCAGCTAGGCTTCCCTGAGAGGGATACCCAGTCACGTAGCGTCTGCCGAATTTGTTTGAAAGCTCTGAGTGGGCAAGAGGATCTGATCAGACCTTTGGGGAATAAGCATACTAACTCTTATTAAATCCCCAGCATTGCAGGGATTGTATAAAACATATCATACAACTGGATGATGGGATCAAAACCCCAGTTTGCCAAAGTCACTCCTGATGTAGGCTAGCAGCCTTAGACAGCCTTGGCGAATGGTTTCAAACAAAATTATCATAAAGATTCCACCGAACCAAATAGCTTGTTTTGGATAAATAACAGACACAGATAGAACAAATATAAGTAGCAATGGGTAAGTGCAGCTGTAATGTCCTCACCATGCACCTAGCTCCCAGTAGCTGAGAGAGACTAATTAAGTGAACCCTGGAGACTACAATAATTTGCATCACATACCTCTATCTCTTTAATTCCCTACAACTGTTGTCTTGTAATGGCATCCACTGACCACTCAGGCCTGTTTAGTTTCCCTTCCCTCCCTTGACATGCAGAAACCATGCACAACATACATTGCACACAGAACACATGCATGCATATGCACAAAAAAACACTGTAGTGACTTAGACTGTTGAATAAGGCCCAGAAGTAGAACTATCAGGTGAGAACAATAACAGCCGGTAAACATTTGTCGGAGATGTGCTTATTGCAGTAGTCGTTGCCAGCGAAGTGACTGCTGTATCTCAGGTGCAATGGGAATTTTAACTAGCTCTTGTCCAGCTGTGATAATAGATAAACGTAAAGAATCAAACCTGCTGCTGAAGGCATTTTGTCTTCCCCAGCATCCTGCCAGTTCTGGTCTTGTGCTCATTTGTCAACAGTGATGTCCAATTGCTTGTTGCCAGGCGGTCACTTTTGAAATGACAATTTGAGTCTCAGTCAGGTTCACTGCTAGTTTGTGCCTCTCAGACCCACCTTGAAGCAGTTGCTCAAAATAATGGCAGTCAATCAGAGACGCAGGCTTGCCTGTAATTTACAAAAATAACCAGAACTCATTGTTATGCCAGGGACTTCTCTAGTGTATGCAAATGACATTGCCAGTTTAAACTGAAGCCAGAAATCCTCAAAGAATATATGTGGACATGGTTGAAAATAATCAGTTCAGTACTGTACAGAAGTGCTGTAAATGTAACAAAACCTAACTTCATGGTCATCCTCGGTTTCACAGAAAAGACAATGTGATGTGAAATGTGATAATTAATGTTGAGTTCTCATTTACTGCCACTGAAGGCACAGGTGTATTAATTCAAAACCCAATCACATCAACAAAATGTGTGGCAAGTCACAATTATAAATAACTTTATTTGTTCAATCAAAAAACTCTTTTGTCAGTGGATCCTAAACTTTAATTGTTACTCCAACTTGCACAGATTCCACAAACCCATGTAAGTACGGTATGTTTATTGATGCAATAATTAATATATTCCAAGCAGCGCAGCGTATATTGAAACAAAGATGCTCAAAGCTAGCTATCTTGGAGGCAGTGTGTGCAATTGCATTGTGACACATCCTTAGATTGGCTAACAAATAACTCATTAAAAACACTCATGAAATTACAGCTTCTCTAAACAGAACCCGATACTTATATTTCATAGAATACAAAATAATCAGATGTTGTTGGAATTACTATAATCCTCTGCAATCAATGTAAATAAAATTGCTAGCTCCATACACAAAGCAGAAGGAAGTAAGTTTGTGTATCTGTTTCATCCAGAATTTCCCCCATCAGTGAATGATACACAAGTGTACCCTCTAATGTTTTGAATCATATATATTTACACAATAATACAGCACAAATATAATATATACCCGTGCCTTGGGAGTTTAATGAAGCTCTATCCTATCAAATAATATCTTAGTAGTAAATAATAATAGTTTAGTTCATTTGACCATTAACTACAGCTCTGAGCTTCCTGTCACTATTATCTGTCCAGTCAGTCTCTATTTGCCTCTCATTAAAAGCAACAATAGAAATAGCCATATGCATAGAAACTGCAAGTGAAAGTCTCTGGAGATGAAGATGACTGTTTTGAGTTTACTCTAAACAAGGTTTGACTTGTGGCTCTACCTCGTCCAATAGCAAACTCATTTAAATTAAGATAAGGGAACAAATTGTAGTCCCACTCCATATAGAAATTGATTCCCCCTTGAAAATAATTCCATTGTTTTGCATTTGCTCCTCTTGACTCAGAGTTGGAAATGTGTAACTGGCATATCCTAGCCGTACTATAAAACAAAACACGAACACCATTGTGACCGTCACCTGTCTTTTGGCTTCCAGTAGGACTCCAGTATTCATGAGGAATATGTCCTCAATTAGGACAGCAACCCATGGCTCGAATCTCATACTTCTGACATTTCTAGGCATGCTGTGTGGTAAGCAATTAACCTAAATGTAATGTATGTGAACAAACACCCACATAACGCTGGCAAAATCTCTTACTTTGCTAAGCGCTTGGATGAGGTTACACCAATAAATGCGCAAGGACTGAAGGCTGTCTAAGGGTAAAAGGTGAGCTTTGAATATTTCATCTGAAATTAGATTTATGTAAATGCAAAATGGTTGCCAAACACTCTGCCACACTGTTTATTCATCAAGTGAATTGGCTGTTATAAGAAAATGAATGATGGCATGTGCCTAGCAGTAAACGCAGACACTCTCGAAGAAGACCAGATGATTGATATGTTCAATCCCATTTCATTTTATTAACTTCTTTTCTGTGACACATTCCAGATCTCTACAAATTATAGAATAGTAATGTGAAGAATGTGATTAATTTGTGATGTATTAAAATGACCACTGACATCATATAAGTGGTAAAATGTATTGTAAGATATTAAAATGGAAATGGGAGACAAAGGCAAGATCCGTCTAGCGCTTCATAAGGCTGGAAATTATTTGTTATACTAACAATTGTTTTCACAAAATGTGTTAAAGTGTTTACATCTCATTTGGTGCCCAGGTTTGAGGAACAAAAACAATAGTTATCTTTTGTGCACCTACAGTATTGCAGATGTATTTCTAAAACATCCAAATTACTTAGTCCTAATACTAATACTACTGTGCTACTACTACTACTAATAATAATAATAATAATAATAATAATAATAATAATAATAATAATAATAATAAAACATAATAGGACATTTGTGTTTTTTATTTTATTTAGTATAAACCTATAGAGAATGTTGGATAAAACTATTGCACAAAATGTGCATAGTGTGGTAGCACTAACTAGGACACCCTGTGAATCGCAGGTACAGTACCAGTCTCCTACTGTAACTCCTGAAGTCTCTGGCCCTAATGAGGAGAGCTGTCTAACGAGATGGAGCACCCTTGAAGTCCCCAAAACACTGCACACTTCCCTATGATCATGGACATCAAAATGTGGAAATACAGTATTTTTAAAAGGACCCCAAGGGCCAACATTGCCACCCTTTTGGCTTTTGGGTTGTAATGAATCCATGGCACTCCCATCTACAATGTTATTTTATGTTCTCATATATATATGCTGTCATCACCCTCCTTCAAACTCACAATTATTTTATTCTTTACTGAAATGTTTCTTTTTACTATCATTGTGAACAGGGTCACACCTTACATTACAGTATCACACTATACTGTATGTGATAATGTCATTGGCTTTAATCACTACCCAGTGTTAAGATATTTATACAGGGATTAATATGAGAAATATTATTATTTTTTCTTCTTCATGTGTTAATCTACTTGGGATACTGGATCATTTAAAGCCCTGATAAATTGTAGACCCACCACATGTGAGTACAACTCTGCTGAACACTTGCAGTGTGGTTGGGTGACTAAATACATTTATCTTCCAAATGGCCTGGCATCCCTTTCTGGAAATTAAGTTTTACCTGATAACATATACATACCTGTGCTATCCTAACACAGAGCGATGCATTTAGGGTTTATCTCTGTATATTTACAGCCCATTTTGGTAGAAATTACAAGGTTTGAGCACCATTCTCATATACCAATTGGTCAATGCCTAATGAATTGTGCTTATGATAATGGAGATTAACTTTATTTCATGGCTGTAAAGTAATTGTCAAGACATTAAACTTTCACCTTTGCAATTAAGAACTCTAAATTACAAGATGGTGTTGGACAGAACATTCATTCAATTACTACAGAGTAATAAAAGCTTAAATGTTCAACTTGTCCAGATATAATGACTCAATGAATGAATGAATAGTCTAGTATGAATAACACCTTCAATTTCTCTTATATTATTCTGTAATTTACAGCAAACAATCAACTGAATAATCCTGTTGCTTTGCTGAAAAGTGCATGTTTTAAAATCAGTTAAAATAAAATAAATAATAGTTTTCTCAATTTTCTAAATTGTGCCTGAATACGATAATGCTTTTATTTATGTATTGTAAAAAACATATATATATATATATATATATATATATATATATATATATATATATATTCTAGCTTTAAATGTAAATGACCCGCAGTCACTGATGAAATATATGACTTCATTAAACTGTCTATCTGCCTTCCTGCAATACATCCAGCTTTAAACCACCATTTTTCATTACTGGCCAATAATATCTGCCAATGTATATATATCTGCTGTCAGGCAGGCGCTAATGTTATATATTAGTTAGTTTGTTCTCCCATAATTCCACATCCCTTTTAACCAGCTCAGTTACATCATACAAAAGCTATACTACTTGTATACGAGTGTATTAAGGTAATTAATTGGAGCAACAGACAGCTACTGCCCAGCTGTCTATGCCGTACCAGCTGGCACGTTTGAGTGCCAACCACATTGATTTTACAGTGACAGTCAGCCACACAGTTTGCCATTCAGAATGAATGAACCTTGAATTTGCCAAGGAGGGGGACCTAGTTATTTTAGTTGCGGTTTCATGGAGCACGGTGCTTGTTATCATGTGCTAAAATGGCTGTGAGGGTACATTAACAGATATTACCTGTCACCTGTGAGAAAACAGTGGCACAACACATCCACATGGCATTCCCAGATAAGCCAGTTATCTGCAAAAGTAGCAATGATCGGAGATTTACATTTTAAAATTCCTTGAGAATGCATTAATTTATTTCTGTAGGCAGACAATGACAAAGTATGTAAGGTATATGACACATCTTCTGTATGTCATCACACATTTCAAATAGGAATAATGCACAAAAGTTTTATAATGGAAGGTAAAAATGGAATGTGAAAATTATATCATATTGCAAAATCAGCAGTAGAAGCATTAGAAGATTCAGTACTTGTATATGCTTTTGGAATGAAAAAAAGTCTCTAAAAAGCTATAACTTAATTATTATTATCACAATAAAATCACCTGATATACCCAATAATCACCTGGTCTGTTTAAAATTGGCACTTGCAATTCATTATATTAAAATTATATAAAAAGGCACAATGATCAATTATTTTCTAAAAAACAACAAAAACTATTTTATGTGGATGACATTTCAAACAAATCACAGATGGTCAGCTGCGTCTTAGACACTGAGAAAGCTGGGTAAAGGGGCTCAACAAACGCCTGCTTGTAACGATGAAGCAAGTTGAGACTACCCCCTGGTGTCACATTATAGAATGACAGGATGCCTTCATTAAAGTCCAGGAAAATCCCAACTCGCTCCAGCCTGTCTGTAGCCACGGAAATAGCCACCTTATCATGCAGGGCCTCCAGCTTGCCCCGGTCACAGGCCAGGCACCAGGAGTAGGGGTTGAAGCCCAGACGACAGCTGTCTCTCTGGCCTTTCCTCGTGAGCTGCGCTTCAGACAAGCCCACCTTCCAGCGTCCGTCTTCCGAAGGCACCTCCACCTCCCAGTACCAGCGGCCTCCTTCCAGGGCTCGGGAAGCAAGAACCTGGGGGAAGGAGCTGAATCGAGCCTCATGTTCTGTGTAGGCCAGCTGAGCCTCGCTGTAAGACACCTTCCTATTGTCCTTGGACAGCAGCAGCTTGGGGTGGGCTGTATCTGGATCCAAGGAGGGGATGGTCCCATCTGAAAACAGACATAAAAACAGGAAAGGTGGATATGCTATACAGACCAGAAAAGGAAGGTGTTTAAGTGACTTAAAGTTTATACAAGTATCCATAATAAAACATACATTTTAACCCTCGTAATGTACTCAGAAATCTCGTTTTTGGCCGCACAGCGGTGCCATGTGATTGTGTATGATTTATGTGTTTTTCAATTGGCATTACTGAGTGTATTTATTTATTAATTATTTATTTATGTATTTATGTAGTTTTTTTTGTGCCTTTTACCCTTCTTGTTGTCCTTGTGTTTCAAACACACACACCTTGTTGTGCCAGCAGTGCACATCATATGTGTGTGTAAGCTGTAGAATTAGGTTTAGCGCCCTCTAT